>JAOSBN010000003.1:25435487-25455057 GCA_027563595.1 Erythroxylum suave
CATCTTCATAGTTTTGATGTCCTGAATTTGACATGAATGAGGTGAAAAAATTAGTTGACAGGAAGAAGAATTAGTAAACTTGCTGATTGAAATCAAGTTAAAGAAGAATATAGGTACAAGAAGTACATCAGTGAGAGTAAGGGAAGAAATGTTGACTATGCCAATGTGTGTCACAAGAGCAGAATGGCCATTTGGTAGTCTAACAGTTAAAGAATCTACTATTTTGTAGGTTGTAAACAAATATAAGGAACAAATGATGTGGTCAGTAGCTCCAGAATCAAGAATCCAGGTGGATGACCATAAATTAGAGAGCATATCAAGTTTGGATGTACCTTTTTGATCAACAGAAATGGTGTTAATTTGAGGTATACTGACAGATCTCTCCTTTGAGTTATTATCCTTATGCAAAATCTGCATTAATTGTGTGTACTATTCAGTAGTGAGACTGTAATTTGCTGGATCCTGTCCTGATTCCTTTGCGAGGGAGAAATTCTCGATGTCTGAAGTGAGACCATCTAGGTGAGTTTCTACTTGGTTGATTGCTTTCAATTTGCCTTGGTTGTTGTCTTTGTTTGTAAAATGTGGTCTAGAATTGGATGAAAAGTTTGGGGGGTAGCGATGTTTTTTGTAACATTTTGCTTCTATACGGCCTGTGTTTCCACAAAAGGTACAAATAGGTTTTTTGTTCTGTTGGAAATTTCTTTTGGTGTCCATTTTGCTAAAGAAGGCTTGTGGTCTAATAATAGGAGAGGGTAAGGATGGTTGTGATGTAATAGTCATCTGTCTTTCATGTTGTGCCACCATGGAAAAGGCTCAATTTATATCAGCTAAGGGATCCATAAGCATAATATGAGATTTGACAATAGAAAAAGATTCATTTAACCCTTTTAGGAATCTGATAACACAATCCCCATCCTGATAGGCTTTAAATGTAGCAATAACATCACAATGACATTGTGGATCACATTTGCATTTAGGCATAGGTTTTAGATTAAAGAATTCATCCTATAACATTTTAAGATGAGTAATAATCAGTTACTGAAAGATTACCTTGTCTGAAACTGTACATCTCTTCTTGGGGGTCTGATATTCTAAAGGAATCTGTTTGGGAAAATCTTGCCTCTAAGTCTCTCCAAACCTCCATTGCTGAATCAAACCAGATGACACTTTGTGCTATAGAATCTGAAACAGATCTTAGAAGCCATGAGAGTGCCATTGTATTACATCTTTCCCAATACATGAACAGTGGGTCTTTTTTTTTTTTCTGGTACTGGGATTGATCCATCAATGAACTTCAGTTTATTTTTTGACAATAATGCCATTCGTATTGATCTTGCCCAGGAGTAATAATTGGAACCTGTCAAAAGAGAGGAAACTAGAACCAAAGACGGATTTTCACTAAGATGTAGGTAATAAGGACTGGCTGGGTGATCTTTTGGTTTAAGAAAGTTTTGTGTGGGTGACTGATGTTGTGTTTGATTTGCAACTATGTTGGCATAGGAGGGACCTGGAGCTCCTGACATTGGTGAAGAAGGAAAGAAAAAAAACTAGAAAGATGGAGAAAACAGAGGGAGTCGAAGAAAGAATATAAAGCTGATAGGGGGCGAAACCCAAAGAACGAAAAATGAGCTACTCAGTGCTCTGATATCATGACAAGAAACTCAACAATTTGTAAAAGGGCTCGTCATCCTTTATTGAATATAGGAATGTGTATATACAGGCATAGTGCAGACAATTGTCGTATCTGTAACTAATTCATATAAAAAAGAAAAAAATACAAAAAGAATAAAAAACTAGGATGGGCCAAGTGAAGGACTTGGACCATTTGAATGTTTAGACTACATCAAGGCAAAAACGAAGAAAAATAAAAGATGGCCCAATCACATTATCCCAGCTAGGTTACTCTTGTCATTGGAGTTCTTCCTTTCTTTCATCACAAATCAATTCCAGTTGATTGTGACTTCCAACTGGACCATTAAACAGTTTGTCATCTCACATTCCCCTTTAAGGACATCCACTCAATTTTGTATGGTCGATCTACGATAGAACCTCATTTACCTATTGATTCAAATCAATTTCAGTTGATTGTGACTGCCAAATGGACCATTAAACAATTTGTCCTTTTCCAACCTGTCATCTTATGAGCTTTACAAAGTCTCATATCCTGATGCTCAAAGGAAAACAAACACGATGAATCGATTCTTAGTACCATCTTTGGCATACAAATGGACAACCATGTAAATACTAATAATAAGTTCCTATTTTCTACCTTGCAACCTGAAATGATCAAGTGCAGGGATATCATCATCAATTCCTTTGGAGTTGTAATGGGCAACATAGTCTCTCACCAGAACTTCTCTGTACAGTGGAGGATTTTCATCTGAAAGCAACTCCTTTAGCGGACCGTAAAGCCTGTCTATCCGGGAAAAACGTGTTGAGAAGAAGCAAGCTAGTGATATTCTGGGGCCAATGCACTTAGCTAGCACCCTATGTTCAGCACTCTTGAACTTATTGTTTGATATAAGCTGTCCCGATTCCCAACAAAACCCAAAAGGCAAACCGAACATAAGCCATAGATATTATGACAAGAATTCCTAAGGATTAGATTGATGTGATGGAGTCGTGTCCACGTACCTGAAATAAGTCACCCAGGTTAACAACAAAAGCTCCTGGAATTGGAGGGACATCAACCCACTGATTCTCGTAACGAACTTGAAGACCGCCAATATGATCTTGGAGGAGAATAGTAATAAAAGCTGGATCAGTATGTGCAGAGATTCCCAGAGTTAGATGGGGCTCAGGGCATGCTGGATAGTAATGACATGCAATAAAGTGCCCTTTAGCACACTCAATGTCTATCAGATGATTAGGCTCAAGACCAAGAGCCTCAGACAGCAACTCAAATAGAGTGAGTCCCAAAGTCTTCACCTCTGCCGAGTACTTCATCACTATCTCCCTGCAATTTACTAAAACAGGCATAAAATATTAGAAAATTTATTAGCTGAGAGCTCTAGTAATTACCTGCAAGCTTCAGGAATTTCTTCAGGACTTGGAGCATCTGGTTCCATCAGGAAATATACAGTATCCCTCCAATTTGCAGTTTTTGCCTGATAGAGATCGTAATTGCTGAGGAACCTCACCTTCTTCGAGTCGTCCCTCGTATAGTATTCCATTTTAACCTCCTTTGAATGTTCGTGGAATCTGCGCACTCCCTCGATCATTTCGCTCATGACATCACTAGACATTCCATGGTCCACAACTTGGAAGAGCCCCCATTCCTCTGAAGCCTGTTGAATTGTTTTAATGATTTCCTTCCGTCTAATAACATCTTGAAGTGCATCTTTCAGGTTTATGACAGGAACTTTGAGATTACAAACAGCATCTGAATCTGCCTTCACTGAGGAAAATTCACTTGTTGGCAGGACAAAGATGGAAGGGATCTTCACAATCCCAGCATCAACAAGGCCTTTGACACCAGCTTTAGATTCATCAAAGGCTTCAAGTTCTTTCTGTCTGTTGTTGTTTGGTTCATTTTTAGCTGAACTCAGATGCATATTGGCGTCTGACATTTTCCTGTTTATGCTCTATGAATCTTCAGCGAAAATTGTGCTTAATATTGAACTTTGACCACCATAGTGATCTAAAAATAACTTATTATGACAGGCCCTATTAATGAAGGACTACATAATAAAGGCGATGTGAAATGGTTACAAATATTAATTAACAGAACACAACAAAAGCAAGGACACCATGATTGACTATACAGAATAAGAGCTATCCTATAATCGGTGGGATGGGCATCTCTCAGGCACATTGAAATCGTGATTGAAAAGGACAAAGCGCATATATTGAATTATTGTCGAACTAAACGACACCAAGCCAGAAAATAAAAGCAATCCAAGTTGTGGCATGTGACAGATCAGAGCATATTTACGGAAAATATTCAAAAAACGAAATCTTGTCTCTTTTTGATATATTAAGTAATTAGGCATAGATATACTTGAAACTAGCCATGTAAACAATAATTCACCTTACAATTAAATTAAAATTTTAAAGTTAAACTTCAAAAAAAGTTACAGAATTTCCTATTTGATGTTATATGGAGTTTTGGTGTATGTGAAATTTGAGACATAAATCAACCATTGTTAGTTTATGTCTTACAACGAATCGTTGTTGTAGTTTGTTAATATCATAATTTAAAGACATTATTTATCTTGTATATTTCCTAATATTTATGATTCTCATATATATATATATATATATATATATGAGATTCATATTGCATTTATACATTATCCTGAATTATTTTTAGTCATTTGAAAATTAATAAAATGTAAAAAGACAAGTATATGCTATATTTCTTCCTTATGAAGGAAATAGTTGATTTTATAAAGTATGAAGATACTTAAATAAACTTATAGGTGCTTGTTAAAGAACAAGTTTATTAAACTAATCGTATATGAGAAATCCATTTGGAGCATTACTTGTATGCCTATGAAAATTCTCATTGTGATGATTACATAAGTGATCTAGGTTTTGATACTCTACTAATAACTTATTTTAGTCAAGGATAACTTAGTTGGTAATCGTTCGATATATTATAAACTATATGAAAGTAATTGAGTAATCAACATAGGATTCATTGTCTTGAAGTGATTAGGGAGAATATTCCATTATTTTCAATTCGTATTGATTTGGGAAATCTTTGGTCAAGGTGGAATGATACTTTTAAAATAGTTTTCAAATATCATCAATTGAATAAATTGCTAATGATGAAGAACTAACATGATTGAACTCAAAATAGAGTAAACATGAATCTTATGTTATATATCTAATTGGAACAATATATAATGAAATGATTGATTATATGAAAAAATCATACTTGAAAAGGTTAGTCCAAACTACTTTAACATTTCTAAATATCGGGTGGTCATAATGTATTGCTAGATGTCAATGTTGATTTATGGATATAAATTATTTGATTATGAATTAAAGATAAACTAAAGGAGTTTAATTTATCTAATCCTAAATATGATTTAGGGTTATAATTTATATTCATTAGCAATATACTCAAGAACCTAATGGGTAATCAAGTTAGTTTTGATTGTAAAATTTGAGAAAATTTATGATTAAATATGGAATGTTTAACAAATAAGGATCAATATGACATATTAAATCTTATTTGGCCATAATTCATACTTAATTAGAATTAATTGTAATTCTAATTAAAGTTTAATTAAAGTTAGAATTTAATTTTAATTAAATTACTAAAATATCCAAAATCTATTATAAATAGGCTTAAGCTCTATGGGAGCTAAAACTCCTTGCCTAACCTTCTCTACATCAGTGGCAAAGGTCTCTCAACATTAACTGTAGATATCGCAAGAGGTTGAACATTTATACCACTATAATAGTTGATGAGATGAGCTGATTTCATAAATATTTCGAGGGAAATAACAAGAAAAAAATCAACTTCAAGATAAGGTACAAATTATGATTCATGATTTATGTATTAATCATTTTATAGAAATTTTAGTAATCTTAGCTTTTAAAAAATTATATGAAAAAATTTTGTGAACAATACACTGCGTGTGGGATTGGATCTCGCCTCAATTTCCTAATAACTATTAGGAACAAAAGGCATTTAGCGGTAAAAATAATGCAAAATAATTAATTCATTTAGAAAAAATAAATAGAAAATAATAATAAAATAAAGTAAGACCTAAATTTATGTAATTTGATTACGTGGCATAAATAATACGTAATATATATTAATCACAAGATTAAACACAAATTGATCAAAAACCAACTCTTATAAGGATGGTTTAGTTTCAAAAGTAGTAGAGCTTGTTTCCAAAATATGGTAAAGAAGCAACAGATTGAGAGTGTTAGGAGTCTAAGCAATAATACCCACAAGATCAAAATGATCACTTAACCAATAACAAACTACTCAAATGATAAAGATGACTAAAAGATAATTAAACAAAAGATTTAATATGAAAAAACCTCCAGTGTAAAAATAAAAACTACGAAATAAACTAACAATAAATCCCTTTAGTCAAATAGCAAGATACTAGTCATAAAGGTTTAGAGCTAAGATCACTAAAAAATAATTACAGCTAAACTCTCTTTTATCTCTCTTTATAACTCTCCCAAAAAAAAACACTTTTAGTATTGAGTACATATATATATATATATATGTATACAAACACATTCATACATACATATATATATATATATATATGTATGTATATATACACACACATTCATACATACTCAAGTAATCCTAGAAATCAAACTTCAATAAAACTGTAGTTGAATAATGCTATTTGAACTCTAAAACTCTTTTATCTTGATATGTTTCTGTCTCATGCAACTTCTGTCTCATATCAAACTTTCAAATTCAAAAAAAAAAAAAAACCATACATGGTCTCCAACATAGATTTGTATGGTGACCATGTCACTTAAAACTTGATGTCACTCTAATACATAGCCTTGGTAACTTACACGATTGGTGGGCACGATTATGTCCTCCACTTACACGGCTATGTCTAACCTGACACAAGCGTGTCTATCCTCAAATGTCATATTCCAACATGAACATTATTATAGAAGCTTACATGTTCATCTACACAATCATGTCCATCATTGACATGAGCATGTGCAACTCAAACACGAGTGTGTGCTCCAAAAATAGCTTCAACGCATCAGCTTTGTCTCAAATCTACCTATTTTTCATTCCTTTTTATTTATAAAGATAGCCAACACTTTGAGAGCCCAATTTAGTGGAGTTAGAAGAATAAACATCTCTAAAATGGGGATGAACCCACAATAACCTCCCCCTCTAGCCTATTTTGGAGGATAAATCTACCACCTTATGGACAACTTAAGAGCCATCCTAATGAGCTTACTACAAAGCTCAAGCTTACTCCTAGGAATCACTTTTGTCAATATGTTAATACTATTCTTATCCAAAGAATCCATATCCTCTTGCATTGCCTTAAGTTAAGAGTCTTTGACTTTTAGTGCTACAAATCGTGGATGGTCTAAACTTTGAGGACCTTGATTACAAAGTTTACATATGATGTTAGTACCTAAGGTATAACTTGGGAATCATTAATTGATAACTCTTGAAAACTTTGGAAATTAACTCATTCTTCTTGGTGGCTTATAATAGTTTTGGAATTTATTTTCCAATTATTTTTGGGTAAATATGAGGCCTTTTCTATCCACCATTCCCTAGAGATGTTTTTTCTTTTAATGCTTACTAGCTTTCTAGAACAGATGTACTTAGTTCATCTAATTAATTCACTTTCTTTGAAAAAAAATATTGAAGAAAATGAAACTTAAAAATTTATAAATATCCAAAACCTTGTAATAACTAAGATTTAGTTCACACTTTATTTTGAAACTTTCAAGTTGATAGTTCTACAAGCTAAAATGAATGACTACAGGAAATTTTAAGGGAATGTTGCGAATAATTTTCTTGAAGACTTTCTAGAATTTGGGTACTCGATCTATATAGTAGATAATTCAGTCATAGCCTATAAATTTATTTTTCAACTAATTGCAATCACTATTAGAAAAAAAATATAACAAGTAATAGATCTTTCCTATTAAGACTAGATATACAATTTAAGGTAATAAAACCTACTAATGCTTATTATTTCCTTCTAAACTCTAAAAGTGTGTTTGTACCTACTAGTAAATATCTCTTAATCTACTTGACTGTAAACTTTTAAATATCTCATAATCTACTTTACAACTTATCATTACTCTTTTTTAAGAATAGATATATATTTTAAAGCACTTAATAGAAGAAATATTAGAATGACTGCACATTATTTCTGTTAATTATATTAAAGTAATGAACTCAAGACATATAACCAATGTCCAATTTTGTTTCAGGTAAGTGAATAGTATAGTGGCTGAAGTATAATATGTCTAGTATTTTTATATCAAATTTCTTAAAAACCTTAAAAGTATAATAACACTATTGAATAAGACACAATCTCCCTTTCAATATATCTTGATCATACCATGATTTTTTAAGAATCCCAAATCTTTTGTTTCAAACTCACTAGTCAATTAGGATTTAAATATCTTAACTCCAGAAATGTATTTTCCATATGATAAATATATCATTAATAAATTATAGTAAGTAAAAAAGTAATTTATTTTAAATTTTTTTGGTAATAAATACAATTGACATATTTATCCCAAGCCTTTTGAAATATACAAAATGTCACATTTTCAATAAGCAAATACAGTCTTCTTTTCTTTTAACAACAAATTGCATAAGTTGCTATTTATGGTCTTCCCTAAATCCCACGTGCCAATGGGATTTCTACTGGGTAATGTTGTTGTTATTCTAGTTTAAGATCATACGTAAAAGTAAAACCAAGTAAAAACACAAATATAAGGAAACAAAAGTATATCAATAAAGTCAACTTAATTTTTCTATTGATCTATTTATAATCAATATTTTTTTTTTTTGTGGTAGTTTTACTAACTCTCAAATATCATTTTTAGGATTCGATCCCTTTATGCATGGCTACCACACTTAACATAAAAATTATAAAAGATAGTTTTAGAGTATACAAAAGACTCACTTAAATTAGAATACACAGATGGCACACTTAAATTTTTTTATGATACCACTAAATTGAGTTCAATCAATCTTTATAGTATCATAATTTTCCTCTTTTATTTGTGCTCAGCTATGTTGTATTGCACCTCTTAAAGGGTATTTATATCTTTCTCTTCCTTCTTTGACTCCTTATTTTCAAAGATAAGAACTTAGGTTTAATAGATTCAGGATGAAATTACGATGGAATTTTCTAATTTATTAGTGTTTGACTTAAGCTTTTTTATGTGCTCTTTTAATCTATATTAAAGAAAGCGATAAGCTTTTATTTCTGGAAAAGTCTGGAAATTTTATCAAATAAAATATTTCTACTTATTTTAATTTTTAGATGACTTTCTATCAACTTGTAACATATATTCATTTACACTTAGTTCATTTATAATTACATCTAATCAAGCTTACCATCTTTTGTAAGTATATATACAATATAATCAAATATATAAAATTTACATGTTTATTATGTTACAGTAGTGCTCTAAAGGCAATCAGCTTTAGCACTTATGTATTGACTTTGTTTTGATTAATAAAGTGGAAGACATTTTTCATTAATTTGATATTCGTTTATTTATGAATTGATATTAATCTTAAATTAAATTAATGAAGTCTATGATACAAAACATAACATAAAGGAAATCATGATGAGATCATGGTAATAAGATTCCTATCAGGTGCAATTATGTTAGTATCTAAATAATCCTTAGTCATAGGATTAATAAGACAGGACATTATTAATCCAGATAGACTAGCACATGTTATACTCCTTGATTTGATCAAGCAGTGGATCTCATAAGCTGTAAACATGAGATGTTTAGGGTTAACATGTGGATGCTTACTAAGGTTAGTAAGTACATTAGATGACCTGCTATGAGATTATCATATGGATGATCTATCGAATGTCAATGATATCTCATCATAGCAATGGGGCAAATATCATAAGACTTGAGGTACTCAAGGATATCTTGGATATTAATCCTGTGCTTTGACATCATTCCTTATTACCTCAAGACGAGGTCGCTCTTAGGGTGGTGATTAGGTATAGCTATTGGTATTCGAAGCTAATTGGGTAGCTAATAAAGGATTCACCACTCCTGATAGAAGGAGATGATACCCATGGTCTCTTGTCAAGATCATTACTCGGGAGTCTCTGGTCAGAGTAGCTATATGTCATGAAGAGAGTCTTCAACTACATATAGAGTAATGAGATCCCAGGACGAGAACTAATATCACTTGGACTAGATATGATGTAGTTAGTCTGGTGAGAGTTGACATATAGCCCATACTCTGAATCAAGCGGGGTATAGTATGACGAAAGAACAAATTGCATAGTAATTGTCTATAGAAAGGTTCATAAGTTGGACAATTACCTATTGAAGAATTCTTATAATAATCTAGTTATATTTCGGCAAATTGGCATCATGAAACCCTTCATGATTTGCTTGAATTAAGAGTTAATTTAAGTACCTAAAATAATGGGGAATCTAAGGTTCACATGCATAAAGATCAAATGAAAAATATAGTGCGTATGGCCAAATTTAAGTAGGCCACAATCATGGCTCATTGGCCATGATCGTGGCCAAAGGCGAGCCCATTTTTTTTAAAAAGGCTACGATCGTGATAGAGGGCATGAATCAGTACATAAGTGAGTTCTTCACTTATGTACACAAGGCTTAATCATTTCTTACACACGTGAGTGAAAGCATCAGGGCTCTAAAAGAGTTCTAGAGTGAGAGAGAGGTATCAAGAACCTTGTTCTTGCAATTTATGTAATTGTTGCATGAATCAAAGTGTATGCAATAAGATTCTTGATCTATCTGCCATCATCGTGAGCATTTACTAGAACTCATCTAGTTTGGTGCTCAAATCACCCTTATATATTATTTCTTCATCTTCTTTACGTGTTCTTAGGTGACCAAGGAAGGGTTTGGTGTTTGCATTTACCCAAAAAAAGAGAAGAAACAACAACGGAGGAGAAATAAAAGGTAAAAATATTTTATATTTCATGTTCTTTACATATCCTTACATGTATATATGATTATGTGGTTTTCAGGTTATCATGGTGTCGAAATCTTGATTCCAACACTTCCGCTGCATTTGTATGCATCATATGGGTAACCCTACAGTGGCATCAGAGCAAGTTTGTGCATGTTATAGATGATGTATTGACCATGTGCAAAGTGTTTGCTGGGTTGTGACTAACATGCCTAATGATTTGGAATAATTCGTGTAAATTGTATAAATTTTTTTCCTGATTTTCTTTCCCAGAAATGTTTATAAGATGTTATATTAGGTTTTGTCAAAGGAAATTGAAAGTGAATGTCATTTACTATTTAATTTCGAATTAATATCCGGACTATTCATATATTAGTTTTTGGAAATTTCTGGAAAACTATATTCATGTGTTGATTTTGAAAATTTCATAATAATTTTAGAAATTTTTTTTCTGATTTTCTTTCACATAAATATTTGTAAGGTGTTATTTTGTATTTCTGTAAAAAGACAATACAATTGTATGTCATTTGCTATTTTATTACGAATTTAGTCTTAGCTTGATGCATGCATAAAGTTCTGGAAATTCTGAAAATGTGATGAACATGCATGCATGTAAATTCCATATTAGTTTTTATAAAAATTGTTTTTTTTATAAATTTTATGCATGCACGTGCAAGATGAGATGTTGCCACATGTATGATATGCATGGAGATGCAAGATGAGATGTTGCCACATGTATGAGATGCATGACACTTATTGTTAAAGTGATTATCTTATGCATGCACGATGTAATGTTTGACTTGTGTTAGAAGTTATATGACAAGTGTCATACACAAATGATGTGTTGGCTTATTCCAATTTATTAATAAATAATTCCTAAGAATTAGGTTCTAGAATTTTTTCATTGGACACATTTAGAATGTGTATAAGATTTTGGAATTTTTTCATAATTAATTAAATTTGATACAATTAATAAATAAAGTCAAAGTCAACATTGGTCAATTTTTTGAAAAGTTAATAGAGTTAACTTACTTAATGACTTATAATGTATCTATTTCGATTATGAGACCTAAATAAGGTTCTTATATGATAAGAAATGTATTATTTTGATGACAATAACATTCTTAATGCATGTGCTTGAAATTAGGGTTTTGGAAATTTTCCGAACATCAAATCGGTCCCTGTAGTGTCAAGTAGGTTAACTTATTTATCTTAATGACTTTGGCCGTCAAGATAATTTTGGCATGTGCTGAAATTGTTTAGATAAATTTGAGATGACCTAGGGATAATATAAATGACTAATTGATGTACAAGAATTTTGGAAACGCTACGGATTAATTTAGCATTAATTTAAGCAGAGCTTAACATTTCTAGTGTGACTAGATAAAGGCATATATAAACGATTAAAGTGTTTAATTTGGACATCAAAATATTAAATTTTAGAGTTCCTAATCGAATCACATTCATAATTCGAATTAGTTAAGACCAACACTAGTAACCAATTAAGTTTAAGAGTTAAATCGAATCACAAACTTTAGATGCATAGTCAAGTCACAACCTAAATTAAACCTCCTTTATGTAATACATACATTAGATGCATTTAAGGGTAGTTATGGATATAGGCTTAATTCAATTGAATTGTCCAAAATCCAAATGTATATATGCAATATACGTATTCAAGATCATCCAAGTATTGATAAGACTAAAGAACAAATCCCTCAACCAAAGCATTAGGACTTATGCTTTGCATTGATATGGCAAGAACCAGAGTTCTTTTAAAGTTGGGTTGTTGCGAAAATTCAAACTTGCTCTACACGAATATGTTCAAATCATGAAAATTAGATTTTTGGATTAATAGGTTAGTCCTAACTGGAAGCATTGATTTGTTGGGCAAACCCAAGGTCAACGTAGATAGAGATGAAGTTGGGTTCTATATATGGGAGGTATACAAATCAAGAGTTGATGACCTAATGAGTGTGCTAAATCAACAGTTGATGGCACAAGTCGATAGTGTTATAACTGAATGCAACTGCTATGAATGACACCTACCAATTGACCTAAGATAGCTTTTTGGGTAAACCCAAGGTCATTCTTGGTGATATTAGATATTGACCTATTAAGAAAACAGTAAGTTTTCTTGAATTCTTAGTGAAGGCTATGGGTTTGAATAACCTATATTGCATGTTATTAAAGTCCTTATAGATATGCATTAAATGTAAATTTTAACACTTTCTCTCGTTCTTCTAGGTTAACGAATCGCACGATATCTTTTAGTGTGAACCTACGCTCCCTATTAGATTCTTACAAACTCACGAGACCTAACTTCTTGGATTGGCTATGGAATTTTAGAATTGTTCTCAAATCTGAAAAACTAGGATATTTCCTAGATGAACTACTTCCCGATTCCCCTGCTGTCGATGCATCTGATGAAGATCAGAAAGCTTACAAGAAGCTACTGAATGATAATGAGATGGCTAGCTGTATAATGTTGGCCTCTCTGTCACCAGAACTGAAAAAGTAGAATGAGGCTATGAATGCTCATACCATAATCTACCATCCGGGGGAACTGTTTGATGAGCAAGCTCGGTCTGAAAGGTTTGAGACCTCGAGGTTCCTTTTCCGTTCAAAGATGGTTGAGGATCATCTCCAAAGTAGTATATGCTGAAGATGAATGGATATATTAAGAGGTTAGGCAATTTGGGCTTCATTATGGATCATGAATTAAGTATAGACTTGATTTTGACTGGCTTGACCGATAGTTATTCACAGTTTGTGCTTAACTATCGGATGAACCAAATATCCATGACAATACATGAGACGATTAATCTGTTTAAAACAACTGAGCAGACTGTTAAGAAAGACAGTAAGACTGTGATGTTGATGGACTCTACTTTTGGTTCTTGAAAGAAGAACCAAAAGAAGAAGAAGAAGTCTAAGAAGCCAATAGGAGTGCAGTTAAGAAGAAGGCAAAGGAGACAACACCAACGAGGATATGCTTCCATTGCAATAAGGAAGTATCTCAGAAAAGGAACTGCAAAGCTTATCTTGAACCACTGAAGCAAAAGAAGGCATTAGATGCCCCACCATCTACTTCAGGTATCTTATTTGTCATTGAGGTAAATACTATTTCTAATCATAACATTTGCGTATTAGTTAACAAATGTGGCTCGCACATATGTGTTGATATGCAGGGTTTCAAGGATAGTAGACCAGTAAAGAAGGGAGAGATGAACCTACATGTGGGAAATGGAGCAAGAGTTGCTACATTAGCTGTAGGGACATACGTTTTGTATCTTCCTAGTGGGCTAGAGTTAGTTTTGGAAAATTGCTAATATGTACCCATTGTGACTAAAATATTGTATCTTTTCATGTCTTAATAAAGTGAAATTTCATTTAATTTTTCAAGCAATGGTTGTTTAATTAAGTTGAATGAAATGTAGTATGGTACTGCTACATTTTGTAATGGAATTTACGTATTAGATATGTCCAATCCAATTTTAAATATCAATAACAATAAAAGAAAAAATGAGATAACTTAAAATCATCTTACTTATGGCATTGCCAACTTGGCCATATAAGTGAGAAATGTATGATTAAGCTACACAAAAATGGTAGCCTAGGGTCATTTGATTATGAATCATATGACATATGTGGAGCTTGCTTGTTAGGCAAGATGACTAAATTACCTTTTAAAGGAAAGGGTGAATGAATGAATGGGTTATTAGACCTAACACATTCTGATTTGTGTTCTCCAATGCTCATTCATGCCAGAGGTGGTTTTGCATATTTCATTACTTTTATCAATGATTATTCATGACATGGGTATGTGTATGTAATGAGATACAAGTTCGAAGCAATTGAAATGTTCAAACAATTTAGATATGAAGATGAGAAACAACTTGGTAGAAGTATTAAGACACCTCGATCAGATCAAGGGGGTAAATACTTGAACAAGAAATTTCTAACTTATCTCAAAGATAATGGGATAGTATCCCAGTGGACTCCACCTTACACACTGCAACATAATGGTATGGTTGAATGGAGAAACCAAACCTTGTTGGACATGTTAAGGTCAATGATAGGCTTAATAGATCTACCAAAATCCTTTTGAGATTATACACTCAAGACTGTTATTTATATGACAAACACAGTCCCTTATAAGGTAGCCTCTAAGATGTGGATTAACAAAAGGCCCTACCTTTCTCATATGAAAGTTTAGGGTTGTCCAGCTTATGTGAAGTGGATTCAATGAGACAAGCTTAAAGCGAAATCTGATAAATGTCTGTTTATAGGATATCCTAGGGAAACAATTGGATATCAATTCTATAATGCTTTAGAGCAAAAGGTTTTTGTCTCAAAGCATACTGTCTATTTAGATAAAGAGTTTCTTCTAAAAGAAGATAGTGGGAGCAAAGTTGAACCTGATGAAGTTCATAATGCTTAAATAGATGCAGATCAACTGCTTGAACGAGAAATTGTTGTCCACAGAGATGAGACAATAGTTGAACCTTCTAACACACAAAATGTTCGTAGGTCAAGTAAGATACTTAATGTTCTAAAGAGATATGGATTTCTCGTAAGTGAACACAATGACGTATTGCTCATAGAGGACAATGAACCTACAACCTATGAAGAGGCTCTGAAGAGTTCAGAATCTAAAAAATGGCTTCAAGCCATGAAGTCCGAAATGGATTCCATGTATGAAAACCAAGTATAGACTTTGGTTGACCCACCTGAAGGATTAAAACCCATTAGGTGCAAATGGATTTTCAAGAAGAAAATCGACATGGAAGGTAACGTGATTACCTATAAAGCAAGGCTAGTTGCCAAAAGATTATTGTCGAAGATAAGGAGTTGACTATGACGAAACATTTAGGCCCGTAGCTATGCTTAAATCCATAAGAATACTCTTAACCATTGCTACTCATTATGATTATGAAATATGGTAGATGGATGTGAAGACAATTTTCCTAAATGGAAACCTAGTTGAGGATGTATATATGATACAACCTAAGGTCTTTGTATCCAAAGATGGCAGAAAGGTAAGCAAGCTTAAAAAATCTATTTATGGATTAAAGCAAGCATCTAGGAGTTGGAACATTCGATTTGATGAGACTATCAAAGAGTTTGGTTTTTTATAAAATCCTGATGAACCTCGTGTGTACAAGAAGGTTAGTGGGAATGCTATCATACTCTTTGTGTTATATGTGGATGACATATTATTAATGGGAAATGATGTCTTAAGTTTGCAATCAATCAAAGTTAGGTTGTCTCAGAATTTTTCTATGAAAGACCTTGGAAAAGCAACTTATATATTGTAAATAAAGATAAATAGAGATAGATCAAGGAAGTTGCTAGGTCTTTCACAGTCAACATACATAGACAAAGTGCTAAATAGGTTTAGCATGGAGTAGTCCGAAAGAGGGTTTCTTCCGATAACTCATGGGATAAAACTCTCGAAATCTATGTGTCCCAATACACAAGATAAGAGGACTCGCATAAGTTTGATCCCGTATGCTTTGGCGGTAGAATCCATCATATATACTATGTTATGTACAAAACCTGAGATATCGTATGCTTTAAGTGTTACAAGCAGTTAGGTTATGTTTTCACACTGAATGGTGGAGTAGTTAGTTAGAAGAGTTCCACACAAGAGGCCATTGTAGATTTGACAACCGAGTTAGAGTACATTACAGCTGCGGAAGAGGAGAAAGAAGCTGTTTGGATCAAAAAGTTCATTATGAAACTTGGAGTGGTTCTAAGCATAGTAGACCCAATATTGTTGTACTATGACAACAATGGGGCTATTACTCAAGCCAAGGAACCAAGGTCGCTTTAGAGGTTTAAATCGTTAATCCTTTGACAAAGCCACTTCCATAAGTAAATTTGATTCTTGTGTACTTGCCTATGGTATTAGATACAAATATGATTTGGCTTTAGTGCAAGTCGGAGATTGTTAGAATAGTGCTCTGAAAGCAATCACCTTTAGCACTTATGTACTGACTTTGTTTTGTTTAATAAAGTGAAAGGCATTTTTCATTAATTTGATATTCGTTTATATATGAATTGATATTGATCTTAAATCGAATTAATGAAGTCCATAATACAAAACATAGTATGAAGGAAATCATCATGAGATCATGAGAATGAGATTTTTATCATGTGAAATTATGTTAGTATCTAAATAATCCCTAGTTATAGGATTAATAAGATAAGACATTATTAATCTAGACATATTAGCACATGTTATACTCCTTGATTTGATCATGCATTGGATCTCATAAACTGTAAACATGAGATGTTTAGAGTTAATATATGGGTGCTTACTAAGGGTAATAAGTATATCGAATGACCCACTATGAGATTATCATATGGATGATCTATTGAATGTCAATAATTAATCTCATTATAGCAATGATGTAAATATCCTAAGACTTGAGGTACTCAAGGATATCTTGGATACTAATCCTGTTCTTTGACATCATTCCATATTTCCTCAAGATAAGGTCACTTTTAGGGTGGTGATTAGGTATAACTATTGGTATTCAAAGGTAATTGGGTAGCCAATAAATGATTCACCACTCCTGATAGAAGGAGTGATAACTACGGTCTCTTGTCAGAATCATTACTCAGAAGTCTCTAGCCAGAGTAGTTATATGTCATAAAGAGAGTCTTCAATGACACATAAAGTAATAAGGTCTCAGAACAAGATTTAATATCACTTGAACTAGATGTGACATAATCAGTCTAGTGGGAGTTGACATATAGCCTATACTCCAAGCCAAATGGGGTATAGTATGGTGAAATGATGAATTTTACGGTAATTATATATGGAAAGGTTCATTAGTTGGATAATTAAATATCGAAGAGTTCGTGTGTTAATCCATTTATATTCTAAGAAAATGGCATCATGAAACCCTTCTTGATTTGCTTGAATTAAAAGTTAATTCAAGTGCCTAAAATAACTGAAAACCTAACCAAAAGATCGGATGAAAAATATAGTGTGTATAGCCATATTTAAGTAGAACTCACTTAGTACACAGGGCTTAATCACTTCTTACACACTTGAGTGAAAGCATAAGGGCTCTAGAAGAGTTCTAGAGTGAGAGAGAGGTATCAAGAACCTTGTTCTTGCAATTCATACAATTTTTGCATGAATCAAAGTACATGTAACAAAATTCTTGATCTATCTTCCATCATCTTAAGCATTTACTAGAACTCATCTAGTTTGGTGTCTCAAATCACCCTTATACATTGTTTCTTCATCTTCTTTGCGTGTTTTTGGGTCATTAAGGAAGGGTTTGGTGTTTGCAATAACCCAAACAAGGAGAAGAAACAATAAAGGAGGAGAAATAAAATGTAAAAATGTTTTATATTTCATGTTCTTTACATATCCTTGCATGCATGTATGATTCCATGGTTTTCGGATTATCAAGATTCTGACACTTCCGCTACATTTAGATGCATGTGATGTATGCAACCTTGGCTAACCCTACATGTTAGACCATACTTCTTTAAGACTATTAAAATCAATAAATGTAAAAGAGAAGTAATTTACAAAAGAGCACAATGTAAACATCTTAACCTAGAAATCTTTAGATAAATTAAAATATGAAAGAACACAACCCTATATGACTAATAGTATTCTATTTATTCTCTTAGCAATTCCATTCTATTAAAAAGCTCTTTCAGTAATTCCATAAATTTTATAGAAATTGTCAAAATCTCTATAATACTCGAAACTATTACCAATTTTGAGACATCATCTTCTTGTTTACAAAAGCAGACTTATATTTTCCAAAATAGTAGCTAATGAAAGGGCACACGTATATAAGGTCAGATGAAAAACATAGTGTGTATGGCCAAATTTAAGTAGGCCACGATCGTGGCTGAAGGCGAGCCCATTTTTTAAGAAAAGCCATGATAGCGGTTGATTGACGACGATTTGATTGACGACGATTGTGACATACACAAGGCTTAATCACTTCTTACACAATTGAGTAAAAACATATGAGCTCTCGAAGCATTCTAGAGTGAGAGAAAGGTATGAAGAACCTTGTTCTTGTAATTCATGCAACTGTTGCATGAATCAAAGTGCACAAAATTCTTGATCTATCTTCCATCATCTTGAGCATCTACTTGAACTCATCTAGTTTGGTGCTCAAATCAACCTTATACATTGTTTCTTCATCTTCTTTGCATGTTTTTAGGTGATTAAGGAAGGGTTTGGTATTTGCAGCAACCCAAACAAGGAGAAGAAACAAGAAAAGAGAAGAAACAAAAGGTAAAAATGTTTTATATTTCATGTTCTTTACATATCCTTGCATGCATGTATGATTATGTGGTTTTCAAATTGTCATGGTGTCGGAATCTTGATTTTGACACTTCCACTACTTTGACATACATGTGATGCATGCAACCATGGCTACCTACATATTAGACCATATTTCTTTAAGAATATTAAAATCAATAAATGAAAAGGGAAGTAGTTTACAAAATAGCATAATGTAAACATCTTAACCCTGAAATCTTTAGATAAATAAAAATATGAAAGAATGCAACCCCAAATGACCAATAGTATTCTGTTTATTCTCTTAACAATACCATTCTATTAAAAAGCTCTTTCAGTCATTCCATGTTTGGGTATACCATAAATTTGATATAAATCATCAACATCCTTATAAAACTCGAAACTATTATCAATTTTGAGACATCATTTTCTTGTTTACAAAAACGTACTTATATTTTTCAAAATAGTAACTAATGAATTATTTTAGTCAATCTTAAAAATTTGCATTTAGTCAATAGTATGTTAGGTTCTTTGAATAGTTTAACTAAAGTTAACTTTTTTTTTTGCTTTTTAAGATGAACACAAAACTCTAATTTTAACATACTTTGTCTACCTTACCCCTCTCTTATTCAACAAGGTTTCAT
>JAOSBN010000003.1:25479102-25491313 GCA_027563595.1 Erythroxylum suave
CTAAACATATACATAATAACACTCATTCAAGTTCATTTAATATTTCTAAATTTCACTTAAAAATCGGGGTCCAACATGGGCTGGGCCCAAATCCCAAAGTGGACAATATCTATGGGAGGATGATCTGGGCTGTTACAAAGGTATCAAAGCCTATTCCCGACCTAATGTGCCAACTAGGTTGGGCCTTAAAGAGGGCTAGGCCCTAAGGATGGATAGTGTGAAATCCCACATCGGTTGGAGAGGAGAACGAAGTATGTCTTATAAGGGTATAGATACCTCTCCCCTATAGACGTGTTTTCCTAGCTAGGCTAGGAAGAGCAAAACCGTGAGGCTTTGGGCTAGAGCTAAAGCCCAAAGCGGACAATATCTAAGGGAGGGTGATCTGGGCTATTACAATGGTATTAGAGCTAGTACCCGAGCTGCTAGGCAGCAAAAGAGACTAGGTCTCCCCCATAAGACATGTTTTCCTAGCTGGGCTAGGAAGAGCAAAACTGTGAGGGTTTGAGCTGGGCCTAAAGCCCAAAGCCGACAATATCTATGAGAGGGTGGTCTGGGTTGTTACAATAGTATCAGAGCCAGTTCCCGACCCATTGTGCCAGCTAGGCTAGGCCTTAAGGGAGGTGGATAGTGTGAAATTCCATATCGGTTGGAGAGAAGAACAAAGTAATCCTAATAAGGGTATGGAAACCTCTCCCCCATAAGATGTGTTTTCTTATCTGGGCTAAGAAGAGCAAAACCGTAAGGGTTTGGGCTAGGCCAAAATCCCAAAGCGGACAATATCTATGGAAGGGTAATCTAGGCTATTACAATGGTGTCAAAGTCGGTTCTTGACCCGTTGGGCCAACTAAGCTAGGCCCTAAAGAGGGCTGGGCCCTAAGGGGGGTGGATAATGTGAAATCCCATATAGGTTAGAGAGGAGAATGAATTATGCCTTATAAGGGTATGGAAACCTCTTCCCTAAAGACGTGTTTTCCTAGCTAGGTTAAAAAGAGCAAAACCGTGAGGATTTAGGCTGGGCCTAACGCCTAAAGCCCAAAGCGGACAATACCTATAGAAGGGTGCTCTGGGCTATTACACATATTCACTTTATAGATGGTTACATGCATGATAGATGTATAAAATCGTCTTTAGGTTATTTAGACCATTTTGGTATTATCAGGTTCTATTTGTGATATATGTTTTATCTGCTCATTGAGTATATAATGTACTCATCCCCTCCGCTTTCCAACCATGCAGGTTAATTTGGTAAGCTTGAAGCTCTGAGTGATTCGTGCGATCTTTTAACATTTTTAGGGTATTACTGCATGTAGGTAGTCTCTGTTGTATACTTTTATTGTATAGTGGCTCATGATCATGTTGACATGCTTTATAATTTAGTAAAATAACTCAACTATTTTTTTCATTTTGGGATTTTCAAAATAATAGTCATTATGCTGCCGAATTTTTTTTAAGATACCCTATTAGCATTGCATAGTCGAGTTAAGGGTACCGTGAGTATCTTTAGCCTGAGTATGCAGCAGTTGTTATGTGCCCAATATGGTTTCAGGTCATGACAATGTAGACAACCTAAAAATCATTTCCAGTTCTCTTCTTTATTAACTCCAAGAACAAACCAAAACAAAGTATAAATGTTGTCATTTGGATCCCTTCCAATGGTTCTCAATAATTGCCTACTATATCTTATTTTTAGATAACTACTATTAATGCATATGATAGGTTTATAAGAATTAAGAAAAACAAATTTCACTTGTTTGAGACAAAAATAGCATGAATCACATATACCTTCAGGACATCTAATATAAAGTTAGTTTCTCTTTTTACTTTATATTACATCTAAGAAGTATCCTCTTAAATTCTCATATTAGGCCCCTTTATCTATAAGCAATATATGCAAGGCATACATTTTAGCTTTATAAGCTTTAGTTTGAAATCATTTATTGGTAATCTCATAAAACAACCATTTTTAACAATGAAATATGTCATCTACAATAACATTATAATAATATGTTAAATAAACAAAAAAGAAAATCAAATAATGTAATGAAGAACAATCCAAAATGTCATGACATGATCTTAAATTACACACAAATTGGTTTATTCATCATAACATTATAATATTATGTTAGACAAAGCAAAAACTAAGTTAGTCATTATTTTATGGAAATCAATTGATTGTAGTTTACAAGCAACCCACAAATTAAACTTCAACTATTAATATATAATATAGAACAGTCCAAAATATCATAAAATTAAGCGTACAACCAAGAATTAAGTCACCTAAACTCCAAGACAATAGTTCTCACATTTGTTAAGTTAGCCCAACAGCACCATCTTTTGTGGATAGTTATACAAACACATTTTGAGACGAATTTTAAATCAAATTATTATCAATATAAAGTAAATAGAAATTTGAATTAGCATAATGACAGTTTATTACCTTCTATATGGATTAATAAAGAGATAAATGATTGTCTCTTACTTTGTATTTTAGTACAATCTGCGAAAACAATAGCTGAAAACAAGAAATTGACAAACCTTTTTTGAAAACCTTATATTGAAGCTTAATTGAATACTATAACAAAAAACTCTAGATTCCAAACTCATTTTGGAAACCCCTCACTAAAAACCCTTAATTGGAAAACATTGACTAAAAGGCCTTAATTGAAAACCATAATAGAAAACCCCAAATAAAAACTTAAATTGAAAATTCCTAAATTAGTACCCTAATAGAAAACCTATTCCAAAAATTCCTTATTTGCAAATCTTAATTAAAAAAACTAAATTGAAAACCTTAAAAGAACAACTCTAATTGAAAACTCCAAAAGAAATAGAAAATCCTAAATTACAAACTCTAATTAAAACCCTAAAAATTTAAACCTCAAAGATTTAAAATATCCCTAATGGAAAACCTTTAAAATATAAACCAAATCTATATAAACCAATAAATGGAGAAATAAGAGTTTTAATTACTATGCCATAATTTTTCTTAAGGGTTCTTCTCTTCTCTTCGTATGTGCATAAGAATATGGGTAATTAAGGTTTATTTGATATATACATAATGATTCTTTCCCTTCTCTTTTCTAAGGCATAAGAATAATTCATATATATATATATATAAAGATGTTTATTTTTTCTTTTCTCTTTACATGGGCATCATGTATATGATTAACGTGATGTTGCATCGCATATAATGTTATATGGTTTGACTATATCACACTTGTCTATATGTTATATGGTACAAATACGATAGGTTTTATGCCATGTAAGACACAATATTCCTATACACATCATTTTCCTATTCTTTATTAACTTTTTAATGGAAATGACTCTAAGGATATAAGTGAAACAAAAATCAACCTTTAAGAGTAAATGGTAATTTTGAACATTAACGAATAACAAAAAAAGCTTAAACACTATCGTGTCTAGTGTTATTAAGCATAAAAACAATGCTCATGGCTCTCAATTTGAGAAACATTTTTCTTTTTCATTCAATTTTAAGGTTTATCCAATTTTCAAAAACAAAAAATTGAGGTTGAGCCTTTATATATATAGGTTAAGTTTTTTCGACTTTTCCTTTTGTTAATTTTTTTCTAGTCATGCTTGCTACACTATGTCATCCCTTTGTTTCCTTTGTTCATATGTATTATAACATATTATTGGCATAAAGTTCTGCAGGTTTTGGAGTCCCGTAGTCTTGGCATTTATGTTTCCTTTTGATTTTGATTTACTTGGTTTTATGATTCAATGTCTAAATTTTCCTATTCTTTTGCATGTATATAAAGCCTTCTTACTATATTTTTACCTCAAGCTAAAACATTTTAGTTATTTGCAATTGTGTTTTAGTCTTAATACTTTTTGGTTTAGGTGTCAAAATCTTGCTACATCAATTGGAATTTCAAAGTTATAGGATTTTATAATTAGGAATTTTAGTTCTTAAATTTTATTAGTTTTTGTAAAGTTAATTTTGTATTCAATTAGATGTTGGTTTAAAGTTTTTAACCTTCTAATTACAACTGCTAAGTTTTGATTTTTTTGTGAGTTTGGACTCTAAAATTTTTTTTATAAAATAGCGGGTTTTCTAAATTATTGAAAATTATTAATATGTTTTTAAATTTTATGGTTGTTTGATGCAATTAAGAGACATACAAATATTTTCAACATTCAATTTTTCCAATTTCTTCTTATTCAGATTCCAACTGTAAACATTTAGTTTAGGCATATTATAAAAATTTAGCCTTTTCTAAAATTCATTGGCTTCTGGTAAAATGGAAGTTATTTAGCTACAATTTTATTCTATTAGAGGTTCAACTAATTTTCTATACGATTAAATTTACTTAAAGTTTTTTAGATATCCATTCATATTATCTATTTTAACTTTGTAATTAAATTTACATAGTGTATGAACTCTTTCAATATCACTTGAAACTTTTTTCAAATATTAGAATTTTAGACATCCTTTATAACTATGAGATTGATTGAAGGTTGATTTTTTTTATGGAGTTGGAATTTTAAAAAATTATTGGAAGTGCTTTGTTTTTAGCAAGTTATATGTTTGATTACTAATCCTTTCTTTACTCCTTTTACCATTAAGATCCTTTCCTTTGTCCTTTTTTTCCTTTATGATAGCTAGAACCAAGGGTAACAATTCTTTTTCCTATTTAACACCCTCTAGGAGGCTTAGGCTTGTGATTCCTAAAACCAAGGGGTTAGCTAAAAGTTTCTCCTATCATATGATGATGTTCCATACTCCTTCTCCTTCACCTCCTCCTTCTCCCATTAAAGTGTATCCTTACCATAGCACTAACTCACCTAAGTTTTAGGATTATAGATGTAGATCTCTTCATATCAGTATAGTAATGCATCTAGATGCCCCATATTACTTAATATAGTTTGGCTTGGTTTAATACTTCATTGCATAAGTTGGGAGTTCAATTTGTGTAGGACATATAGGGTTAGCTCTACTAGTGTCTATTTTTTGAATTTTAATGTGAGAGATGATATGAAAGATACTTCAAAAGTATTCATGTCCTATATATATGATATTGAGATTGTAACATCTTATGTTCGGGGTTAGACCCCAAAATAGTGAATTGAGTGTACTATGAGAAATTAGAAGTGTAATTTTGTGTTCATGTATCATAGTATATTCACACACATGTGAATATTTATTTTGATACATAAAATAATTGTACATGCATTTATTGACATTTTCCGGGTATGATTAATTGATTAAAATGTAAATTATGGATTATTTGTGTTAAAAATTTATCTAGAAAATATTATGATTATTTTGGAATTTTCGGTGAATTTTAGGAATTTCTAGAATTTGGAGTATTTTTAGACTAGAAATAATGGACCGTTTATATTGTAACACGTAGACTGTATAAGTTAGCGATAAACGGCACATGTGAACAGTGACACGTGAAAGACATGCAAAGCATATACATATTTTAATGTTTTAAGTAAGGAAAGTTTACTGTTTTGAATATACAAAAGTGCTGAAAATTTGATGTGTTAAATATGCTATATTTTGTACTAATAAAATGCAAAGACAGAAATTGGCAAGTATGAGAATCGGATTTTTAATTTGTTTTATGTTGATGAGCCAAATTTTAATTAGAAGAATTGGTTAGAGTGTTATTTATGCGGATTGAAGAAGATTGAAGTAAGAATCAAAATTTGGAAAATACAGTAGAAAGAGAGAGAGAATTTGTAAGGTTTCGGATTTGTGATTTTTGATGTGTAAACTTGAATTTAATTTGTTTAGGGACTATATAGAAGTTAGAAATACATACTGAATGTGTTAGAAGTGTGTAAATCTAGAAATGGAAGAAAATGAAAGAAGAAGAGCAGCAGTGTAGTTAAGTGAAGAAGATGAAGGTTTGAGCTTCAAAAAGAGAAAAGGGTGGCAGTCGCATGAATGAATTATGAACTAGAGTATTTCTTTGAACATCTCTAAGTATTTTGACTATAACTTTTCCATCAGAATTTCAAATAACTAGAAACTTGGATCAATGGATTCCTAAGATATTTTTCTTTCTCTCCAAAAAAATTTAGAGCTATCTGAATTGATTTGAAAGTGATTGATAGGAGGAAAGTGTGGAAGTCTGCTGGAATATTATGAACTAGAGAATTTTCATGAATATGCTTCGGTATTCTGATTATAACTTGACCTGTAGATTTCTAAATGAGTTGATTCTTAATTAAGATTAAACCAGAAACATTCTTCTACAAATTTCTTGAATAAGTAAAGTTTAAATTTTGTCCATAGAAGCTCTGAAAGTTAGCTGGAAGTTAAGAGTAGAAATCTGTGGAGATAGAAAGAGTAGTATGGATTATTTAGATCATAACTTGCACGATACTCAAGAAAAATGAGTGAATTTGAAGGCGTTAGAAACTTAATATATTGAGGAACATTTTATTAGAAGGAAGTATTATATAAAAATGGCTGGTTGTGGATCAAAAATGGCACGAAAAGAAGAAAAGAAAGAAGAAAATGCAGCAGGCTGCGATCGTACCAATAAGAAATGAAGGAAGTCATGATCGTGCCTCAGCACGATTGCTACTCGATTGTTGAAAGACGAAAGTCGCGATCGTGTAAAGGATGTTTACGACCACGATCGTGACTCTGAAAATTTGAATGGTTTTAAACATCCTTTGATCTTTTGACCATAACTTCTTCACCCGACCTCCAAATGACATGGGACTTGAACCATTAGACTCAAAACACATTGTTTTACATTTTCACTAAAAATTATAACCATCTGAAATCCGTTGGGAGAGATGATTGATTAAAGTGGGATGGAAATGATGAACAATTCTGGAATTTCATAATTGGAATATTTTCACTGAACATGCTTCAGTATTGGGAGAGATTGATTGATTAAACTGGGATGGAAATGATGAACAATTCCGGAATTTCATAACTGGAATATTTTCAATGAACATGCTTAGGTATTTTGATAATATCTTGATCTGTATGTATCCAATTGGAATGATTTTTAACTTGGAGTAAACTAGAGACATTGGGCTACAAATTGTATGAAGAAATCAAATTTTAATTTTGTCTTTAAGAATTTCAATTTCTGCGTGGAAGTTGAGTAAAGAGTTTTTGAGATTAAAGAATGTTTGGAAGGTGTTGAAATCGCTTATAAAGTATATTAAAGGACTATACCTGAGAAATTGTCATTAAACATGCATAATACATAATAGATTCATGAATGTACTTATGATTGATTATTTATCTGAATGTGTAAATTTTGTATATCATTGCATATAGAAGAACAAGTAGATCGATCATTTCCTGATATTGTTGGGACTTCGAGGCAATAACTTTTGGAGCAAACTGTGAGTAACCTAGATGGTCTCACTTAATTATTTGTTTGCTTCATTTTTTATTTGAATTATCAATGAATGCGATTTGATTGTTGGATTCCGAACATAAAGGTCCGATGATTATGAATTGATAGTTGTGATATTGAAGTACTCCTTGTATGTGAATTTGAATGAATAAGTGATATTTCATTATTGTGGAATGTCGGACCAAGGTCCAATGATGTATGTGAATGTGAAAGTAAAAGTGAAATCAAGTGACTAATTATATATATATGAATGTGAAGTATTCCATTACATGATTGCATGAAAAATAAAGGCAGTTGTGTTCGGAGTTTGCCAGTATAAAGAGCTTCAAGCTTAGACTGTGATAAAAACCCCAGGCTAAGTTGTGAAAGTACCCGATATCCACTAAGGGATATAGGACATTATCTGGTACAACTCGATATCCACTAAGGGATATGAGCTATTAAGGTACTCAGTCACAACATCAACAATAATAAGTGAAAGTGAGTCTCACATGCATCGCATATACATTTTAATACATATTTTTTATTGATTAAAATGTATGAGTACCTGGTATTTGAATGAGAATGTGATGTGTGATAATTCTAGCAAAATACAAAGATGTGAAATATTTGTTACATGTTATAAAGTGTTACATGAATTGAGTGAACCATCGATGATGGTTATCTCATTGAGTTCGCATAACTCACCCAAAATTGCACATTGACATTTCAGGACCGAGAGTGAGGACATTAGCAATTGAGAAATTACAAGAAGCTTAATTCTTGTACTTTTGGGAAGAAAAAATGGCTCAAAGGTCGATCAGCTGAGATTGAAGACTTTAGATAGAATTTTTGTGTAATTTCCTCTTTCATGTAGCATATTCTATATAAGGATATGATGATGTATATGTATGGATGCTTAAAAGCTACAATGTAAATATGTTTGGTTTTATGAAATGAAATGAAGATTTCAGTTTGATATTTGATTTTAAAATCTAGTGACATTTATGTGTAGTAGTTGATGTCACGACTAAGTTTGATATATTGTCATATTATAAAGTGAAGATGACATAGTTAATACACCATTATTATAGATTATATACTAGAATATCCATTGGGTGTTCCGGTAAATAATTTCTGGTAATAGGGTGTTATAGAGATGATACTTACTCCATATGTTCTTAATGGCATTTTAGACATCATTACAAACATTTAGTCATTATGGTTGTTTGACCTATCCTTTTCTAAAGGAAAAATAATATTCCATCTCTAGTTGAACTAGGGTCATCCTTAGGTAGTTTGATACCACTTACCATATCCCTAAGCCCAAGTATTTACTTCATCAAATTTAATTTCATATCTTCTACTAATCACAAAAAGAAAAATCTTGACAAAATCACATTAAGAATATAATATATTTAGTAATTGTCAATGTTCTATCTGTTAATCATTAAGATTAGTAAATTTTAAATCATGCAAGAATTAATGGAAGTAAAAATTCATATTTTTTATATAGAGAGATTGGTTGTGCATAAAATGATTAATTTTATTATTTTCTTTCTAATATAACATGTTTTTTCCATAAAAATGGTTGAGATTGTTAACCCGATGGTGGTTACAATACATGTTTTGATGATAATGTAGTTGCTATTAATAATTATTATGATGTCCTAAAAGAAAGCAATATTAAATAAAGTGAATAAACACCTTACAAAGACAGTAGACAAAAGTTCATAAACTATAAATTCATTTAAGGACAAGACTTATAATAAAGAAGATCAAGGTATATCAAATTCATAAAATCATTTGTAACTTTTTCTACATCTTTTACTTTAGTATTTTAACACTTTAAGAGCTCTTCTTATATAAGCACATTATATTTTAAGCTTAATGCATAAATCTTTAAAACTTTTAAGAGGAATTAAGATTTTGATTTTAAGAAATTTTGTTTGGTCCAAATTTATTTCGACTACTTATGAGCTGATTTTAGATCAGGGTTTAGTCAAAGGAATGTGGTTTGATCTTTGCAAGAACTTCAAAATATTTCGAAATATGTTTTCAGGCACACTTGTCAATCAACCAGGGTTAGTAGTCCACTAATGTATTATTTATGTTCATATTGGTCTACAAATATTTGAATGTACTATAAGTTTGTATATCATATATGTTAATACGTTGGTTGTCTAATGAGCCAAAGTGGTCGATCAATATCACTGTTGTTTATTGTTATAATGACTATTTTTTGCGTCTAATGACATTTTGGGGCTAGTATGGATAAATACTTAGGTATTCAATTATGAAAAGTTTTATAACATTTAATAGTTGCAATAAGATTTTAAGAGTTTTTGAGCTTTTTACAAGCATTCATTCGATCATTGTGAAGTGATTATGAGCCTTAAATCATTAAACTGAGTAAGCATGGTTTTTAAGTTGTAAGCACCATTTAAGGCTACTTTTCTTTTGTTTAATTAATTTAAGAAGGTTTTAGGTCACTCTTAACCTTCAAAGAAGATTTTACATAGATTACTCTTTACTCGAAAAAGATGTTGTAGTTCAAAGGTGTAAATTTTCATTTAATATTTTACAAAATATTTAACTTAGCCCTATCGTTATCTAAGATATGTATTAGTCACTTACCGATATTAAACCAATTGCATTAGACCCTTAATATTTTAAAATGGAACAAACTAATATCTTAAGCCTCACTCTATTAAATTTCTCTCAAATTTATGTTGATGTGGCATTTACATGTCTTACGTGGTATGCTAACCTAGCATAATGGAGTCCATTTAGCATCTAATGTGACATTTCTTTAGTTTTAAATTAATTAAAAACTATTTCTAAATTTTTGAAATTAGAAATTAATTAAGTTATTATGTTAATGGCCACTAAAAAATAACCACCCAAATAAGAAACCTATCTCATCTTATCCAAAATCTCAACCTAGTCTCCCCTTTTACTGCTTTTAATGTGGAAGAAGCAATTTTTAGTCTCAAACCCATCAAACCTAAGGCCAAATGGACTCAATGCCCTTTTCTTTTGAAAATTCTTGGAATTTGATCAAGAATGTTATTATAGAGGCTATTGTAAACTTCTTTAATACGGGTCATATACTAAAGGAATTCAACAAGACTTTCAGAAGACTTATTCTAGCTTCCTACTCCTAATTTCTTAAGGGATTTCAAAATAACTTCTTATTATGACACTATATACAAGTTTATCTCTGAACTTCTTGTTTTTAGGCTAAAACAGGCTATCAAGCCCTCATTAATGGAAACCAAGGTGCTTATATTAAATTAGGAACATTTGGGATAATATACTACTTATTCAAGAATTATTTAAAAACTATAGGAGGAAAACTCTCCTAAGTGTTGTGAATTAAGGTAGGTCTCTAAAAAGATTTTGTTACAATAAATTGGAGCTTCAACATCTACTCTACAATTCTTTAGGTTTCTAACAATTTTCATTAGTTTGAATGAATAATACATTACGACTATCTCCTATAGGATTTTTGTCAATGGAATTCCAGGTAAACTAATCAAAAGGGCTAGAGGAATAAGATAAGGGCCCCCTTATCCCCTTACATGTTTGCTTTTTATGTAGAAGTCATATTTAGATTTAGAAAGCACATTATCATCTTGGAAATAAATTTCAGGTATCATTCAAAATATAAGAGAATAGATGTCTTTAGTTTCGTATTTGCTAATGACCTACTACAACTGTCAAGTGTTAATTCAAACTTTATAAGGGCTATAATGACTGCCACTATCACCTTTAAGAACCTCTATAGGTTAACCATAAATAAAGAAAAAAAGATGTTTCTTTGCTCTTCTTCTACATCTCATAAGTTTGATCGGTTTTCCTCCTTAATTGGTCTCAAGGAAAAATAACTTCCTCTTACTTTTTGGGAATCCCCATTTCCTATAAGAGGCCAACATACTCATAGTTCATGCCTCTAATTATCAGAATTTAAGAAAGAATTGTCTTTCTTTTACAAGGAGAATTAAACTAATTAATGCAACGTTAAACACTTTGCACATACATTGGTCAACTCACATTACTCTTCCTTTCTCTCTAATTAAGTCAATTGAGAAGCTCGTTAGGAATTTTCTCTATTATGGTACCTCTATTGGTTTCTATATTGCTATGGTATCTTAAGAAAATGTTTTCCTCCTTAAGGATGAAGGGGGACTTGATGTAGTTCCTTTAAATCTTAGTAATAGAACTCCTATGATTAAACAAATTTGAAGACTGCTCTCTAATAAGGAATCCTTGTGGATCCATTCTCATTACTTGCGTTAAAAAAAAATTGGGGTCCTATGATTCAAGATATGATGCCTCATACACTATGCAATATTTATTCAAATTAAGGAATCAAATAAGAATATGGTTCAAGATAAAGTTAGGGTATAATTTTAGACACAGTTTTGGTAATGATTATTTATGCACCTTAGGTCTATTAATTGAGAATGAAATTTTCTTCCAACTCTAGTCAATCATTCCATCTAAAACTTCTATTAAAAAGGTCAATTGAGAGGACAAATTCAATTTTAATTCGCACTCTAGAAACATCTTATTATAGTCTGCCTCGTGATACTTGGGTACCTTTACATCATGTGATAGCATCACCTAGGCATACCGCTATTCTGTTAAATTTTTAAACTCCTTTTGCAAAGATACATTGAGGGGCAAATCTCAAAAAGTTATATGCTTTAAGCTAGTTTGGCATCCTTAAGTTATGTCAAAGATTTCATTCATTCTTCGATTGCCTATTAATGGTAAATTCTCCACCAATAATAAAGTTTTTAGACATTTAGTATGTGACAAATGCATCTTATGCTCCACAACCTTAGGATTATATGATCACCTAT
>JAOSBN010000003.1:25515593-25526732 GCA_027563595.1 Erythroxylum suave
TTATAATTATTGATTATATATATATATTTATATATTTTAAACAGAGTCAATAGTTGCAAAATAATTAGATAGCTTATCTCATTTTGTTATAATTATTTTGCAACTTTTGACTCTGTTTAAAATTTATTCTCCTTCGACCTTAAAGAAAGAAGGAAGACAAAGTCCTGCAGGACAGAAGCAATCATAGAAAGCCAATCTTGGCAACTCAGCCCCTGATATTCAATAATTATAACAAAATGAGATAAGCTACTTGCAAACACATTAATGCACGATCAAATTTCGGAATCGACAAAACAAAGAAAAGACAAAAACAATCGCTGCCAAATGCAAATTGCAAGGAAGACTCGGCCTTTCTGCAAATCTTTATTGACTTTGTAGTAAACCAATACAGGGACGCGCCCTCACATCCGGGCATAGCATAACGAATTGGCAAAATTTGTTAAAATTAATCAATTTTATATAAATTTCTTAAATTTTAGTTCAGTTTAAATTTAAGAAATTAGCCTATAAATTATTGCAGGTTTCTTATATATATATATATAAAGCTGACTTATACGTACATATATATATATGTATGTACGTTCGTATAAGTCAGCTTTATATATATATATATGTATGTATGTATAAGTCAGCTTTATATACATATATATATATGTATGTAAAAGTCAGCTTTGGCAGCCACAAGTTGGATGACGAAATTCAGAGCACTTCCATCGGTCAATCTAGTGGTGGGTGACCTAATTCCTAGAAGATGCTACGATCTTGGACTGATTTTCTTGTGCAAAAACTATCCAGTCAAAAGAATTTGGAAGGTTCTTTAAGCTTCATTTCCTTAATGCCAGACAATAATCTCTTAAGAAAATTACATCCAACATTTTCAGGCATCTTTAAAAAATATTGTTTTTAATATATGGTCAAACTTTTTAAATTAAATTAAAATATTTTTAATATAATTAATAGATGAACAAAATGAATATCCAAATAACATTCAGTAAATACACAGCATTAGTAAAAACAACCTGCTATACTGTTATATACAAATTTTAAAAAAATAATCACCAAATTAAATTTTAAAAAATCCTAAAGAACTAGAAACTGTTCTCCTAATTGGAAATATCAGAGCTGCCTTCACCTGACCATGTTAATAGATGCTCCTAAGGAATGTGGTGATACATGGGATATGACAAGCCTCTAGCTAGTAGCAAAGTTAACCGCAACAACATTTTTTCTGATAGGCAAAACATCACTACTGGGGTTTAAGAACCTGACGCTATCGAATCAGGCAGCTATGTCATGTTCAAATGCAACCGGTCACATCGAATTTACCAGCCAATTCTAATGTTTACATCATAGATGTAGTAAAAACTTGGGAAGGCATTAAGAGAAAAACAGTCAATTTTAAGGACAATAATCACCTTTCCTCCCTCCAAGCCTTCCATTCACAGTAACAAATCTCAATACTAGTCAAACAGGAAACTTGGGGGAGGCTTTCTTAAATACCCACTCTCAACTCACTCTTTCAAATGAGCGACTTTGAAATCTGAAATTAAATTGAACATTACTCTGGTGCCATGCAAAACACCATACTTGTAGAACCAGCAGGCATAAGCTCTGAAATCTTCTAAAATAAGCATCTTGACTACCACTTTATATCGGCTTTTGAAACTTCCCATGAACCCACACCCTTCTCATGATTTTACCTTTTCGGCGGTTTATAGAGTGAATGCAGCAATACTCAAGCTCCAGCTACATGTACGGAAGCAACATCATCAACCAAAGAATATGCCCTTTTTAAACTCTCAAGTCCAAACACTACAATTTATCTAAAAGTTTCTCAAGCATATACAGTTGCATACAAAGTTGACGTAGAGATGCATAGACTTGTCAAGAAAGTGAACCTTAAAATAATTGTTCTCGTAAACAAGAACGTGAGTTTCCTTTAGTTCTAGTCACTGAACCCTGGCTGCCAGCCAAATGGAATGTGATGCCATGTATAATTGTGTACAGAAACTGGACTTGAATGATGAATTTTCATGATATGTAAGAAAAGCTGGTTACCTCAATGAAGCCTGCATCCACAAACAGATTCCGGACAAAATCTAAGCAGAAGAAATAAGAACGAGTTCCATCTGATCGCATGTATTCTCGAAATCCCACTTTCTTCTCAGGTTCAAAGCGCAGCATTGTCATGTCATATAGCCCTAAGTTTCATCAAACTGAAAAATTATAAGTGCAACCAATTGTAGAGCTTCATAATTAATAACTTAAGAAAACTGACAATTAAGACACCTGAATAGCACATTCAAATGTCACATTCGTTAGGCAGTAATTGAACAATTGTTTTTTCTATTACCATAATCCCTGAATAAAAGCAAGCCTCCAGGCCTCAACACAGAAAAGCACTGCATCGCGGCTTTTGGCATCCTTTGAACTGGTACTGCTGATAAAGTGAATATCTGGCATGCGGCAAGAAGCAATTCATTACCAAAGAGTTTGCAAATTTTGTAAAAGCCTGATCTGTTGGAATATTATCTAAATATACAAGGCAAAACAAGGGGGAAGAGTCCATAATACATTACTGCAACTGTAAAGTTTAAATTTTAAGGACACAAAGACTGCTAGGGGTTTTTACGGGTGTTTCCATTAGATTTATAATAGTAAGACAATATTCTACGATAAGAATATTCTACGATAAGAAAACACAATCTTGCTTGTTAGTATCTAAATAACCTTTTTATTAAACACGCACATGTTTCCATATGGAACGCATTATATTTATATTCTAAATACTAAATCTCTATGATTTTCAACATTTCCTCTCAAGATAGTAAGTAGGTGTTCTCAATGTCTAGTCTGAGTATGAATTTTGAACTTGCAAATGAGGACATTTTTTAAATAAAAATTAGTAAAATTTTTCAATTTGTAGGTTAGTTTTTCTTGTTGAATAGTTTTTTTTTTTTTTGGCTCTTTTTTCCCTTTTTGATAAACCCTAAAACTACTAACATGTGCTTTTGCGCAAGATCTCATCACAAGACGATTTATAGGGAAATTCTCTTTTTCTTTGCTAGAGTTCTTCCCGTTCCCCTTCATAGGTCTTATTGTTGTTGCTTAAAAAAATTGTTTTTGACAAACTTTCTGTCAACTGTTTTTGGAGAAAAATTCTGACAGCCATCTTATTCATCTTAATGCCTTTCTTATGTTAGACCTTCGGCTTCTTCTTTCAATATATTTCATTTAATTTTCAAAAAAAGAAAAAGAAATTTGTTAACTTATTCTCCTACTAAAAATAAACTTCTGAAGATTATAGACTTCTTCCTAAAAAGGACAACTACTGCAAAAACATAAGACAACTCCTTAATCAGCTACTACTATTAGCTCCTAATTGTTCTCTTTGTATATTTCTTCCCTAAGAGTGCATCTTGCATATCATTACTCCCCTTCTGGACAAAGCACTTTTTCTCAAGCCCAAACTTAAGATGGGTCTTCTCAAAATCTTCACAGAATTTTCAGTAAGCCTCCTCCTCATCATCTTCTCCAGATTTTATCAAGTCTACCCAAAACAGCTATTTATATTTATTTCCACGAGAGAATGCTTCATCACCATTGAAACAAAGCCCCTTTGCCCTTCATTCATCCATCTTGGTCTTTGTTTACTTCTTAAAGAAAGGCTTGTTTGTGCTGCAGATACTGGATGCTATCCCAGAATTTCCCTTCCCTAGAGTTCTTCAGTGAATGTTTTTGGGTTGCACCAAGCAGGTTTTGCCTTATGATTCCTCCTTAAGACAGCCTAGTTGCTCCTCTACTTCTTTTCATAAAGTACAGGACAAATTTGAAGCAACTCCTAAGCTGATTGGCTGTTGCAATTTTCCTCCTTTTTTCATAAGACCAACAATGAATAAGCTAATTTGCGGCTTGTTAGTGAGCTTTATAATTTGGGCCAGCAAAGATTGGAACTCCTAATAATCCTCCATCTTTCCTAACTATTTTAAGTTGGCCAATTTGCTAAGGGATTAAGGCTTATAGGAGGATAGAACCTCAGGTGAAATTGCCTTGTGAATGTCACCCATACTTGCCTCCTCTTGCTTTCCCATTAAGACGAAACGCTAACAGCCTCACTTTCTCTTCTTCAGGTGTTCGCCGATTTTCAAAGAACTACTCACATTTATGGATCGAAAGCAACAGATCATCAGTACCATCATATGAAAGAAATTTTGATTTAGAATACCCAGGAACAACAATCCCTCTTGCTAGCCCAACACTTCTTTCCTCCTGTGGTCCCTACAGGTGCAACTATTGCTCCTCACATCATTGTTCTTACCACACCCCTTCAACTCCCGCAAAATATCCTCTAGTTGTCAGTTCAAGGACTCTTCGCTGGACTATTTGCAGTTCTCCATCGTTCACAACCTCTACTCGATGTTTCTAATTAACACATCCATTTGACTTGAGACATTTGGAGGGTCATCCATAGCACCCAGCTTTGACACCAAATTGATATATATTTTTATGTAGAATCTAGTCACAGGACAATTCATAGGAAAGTCCTCTTTTCCCTTGCTGAAGTTCTTCCCCTTCCTAGGCCTAATGGTTCTACTTAGAAAACTCATATCGAACAAGCTTTTTGTCAACTATTTTTTTAGGAAAATTTTGACTACCTTGTTATTCATCCTAATGCCCTTTAAATGGCTAAATACATATTAGTTTTTGGAACTGAAATAGAATAGGAATTCTGTTAAAATTAGACTTCATAAATAAGAAAACTACTGTGTAAATAAGATATTTATTACAAAAACATAAGATAATTGTTGCAGCTACATAAGATAACTTCCTAATCAACTGCTACCATCAGCTCCTAATTGCTCTCCCTGTATATTTCTTTCCTAAGAATTCATCTTATAGATCAACCACATAGATGAAAAACAGTAGTGCTTGCAATCGGCTACCAGAAAAGAAGATAGAATAGAAATAATGACATCCTCAACATAAGAGAAGACAAATGAGGGGTGATGATTCTCTCAATGGGGTGATGATTCTCTCAATGGACTGCCAAGACAAAAGAGAGAAAACAACCCTCTCAATGGTAGATGGGCTACCAGAAGAGAAGACAAAAGAAAGAAATTGATGCTCTCAATGGACTATCGAAAAGAAAGACATAGAAAGTGTTAGCAATGCTTTGAAAAAGAAGAAAGAAAAGGATTTTTAAAGACATAGAAAGTGTTAGCGATGCTTTGAAAAAGAAGAAAGAAAAGGAGTTCAAATCCCTAAAGATAGAACTTGGCTCTAATATCATATGAAATTAGCTTTGATACCATATGAAATTGAAAGTGAAGAACAGCCAGGATTGAGAATGTATACATATCTAAATTTAGCTCAACTATAAAGCCTCAGTTAATGGAAATAAAGATCACGAATGGTTACGAAGTGTATTATTCATTAGGTTTATACCATCTATTCATAATAGTAGGGCAATACAATATTCTATACTAAGTACAATATTTTTATTGTTATCATAGACACAAAATATTGCTATATCAAATAAACAGTAGTTCAATATTAATATTAAATCTACATGACCCTCAATAGTAAGGACACCATAGAATGCAACCATTATAAAATAATCTAATGACTGGTTTAGGATCAGATAAATATCAACAAGTTAAACTCAGCAATTTAAAAGTTTAAATATGGTTAAAATTAGTTCTAGCACTGAAAGGCAAAAAAATAACAAACCCATAGGTATCTACAATGTATCATTTGTTTTGTTAGTTGATTCTAATATTCGTATGAAGAAAAGACTTCATTTGACATAACAAAAAATACTAAACCAATAAGCCTATGGTTCATTTTCTAGCAAAGGTTAAACAACAAAAGTTTTGCCAAGGGCTCATCATCTATTATAGAATTGATTTGATAACCACCATCCATTCACATCCCACTTCCAATCTTTCTATAGCCTTCTCCTACCGACGTTCAAAGATTGGTGAACATAAATATATTATCACAAGTAGATTATCACTTCAGTCAATGTGAAAATATGTGTGTAAAGTTTAAGTTTTACATAATTTCCTTGTTTCTAGAGGCGCAACCAGATACTCCACTACTCTATATTTGACTTTGCAGATCCAAAGAAAAAGGCTTACCAAGGTAACAAAATCAACCCTGCCAATACAACAATCCCTTTCTTTTGAAGAGTGTGGACCCAACATATCTACTGTACCACATTGTTTAACATCTGAACAAACATACAGTATTACCAAATTAAATAGTATTCACCGGTGATGCTAATCCAATTTATAAACAAATGGAATTTAAGAACAAACCAGTAACCTTAGAAGCACCGCAGCTTCCTTTGCAAGAATCACAGACTAACCACTTTGGAAACCCAGTGAGTGCAAAATCACAAAGGAATGACTTAAAGCGACGTTGGACTCCAAAGATTTGGGTAGTGTCCACAATATTCTTAGTTCTCTCAAGAGTCTTATCACTACAGTCACAAGCATAAACAATGATGGTCCTGTTGCCGCTGCATAAAAAAATAGCTAGTCATGAGATGACAGCAGAAAGACGAAGCAGCTCATTTCAAGCAAAGAATGAAAATACATCGGAATGAATTATGAGGATTCATCATTGTAGGTACCATAGACAAGATGAAATTAATACCTATTAGGTAATGCCACGGAATTGCATCATGTTAGCTGCAACATAAGTGCCAAATAGGATATGACAACAACTTAGAATATAACAACTGAATCAACCCATGCAGTTTCCAATAATGAGTTAAAACTGAACGTATGAAAATAGTTTCCAAGTGTTGTCTCCAATGCTGCGACCACATGACTAATAAGCCAAAAGCTTCTCATCCTAGCGACACCAAAATCGTGGTTCTTTAGAGGTGATCACCTAATATCTAGCTGTAGACCAAAAGGGAATGAAAAACATTGAAGTGGAATATATATACTTTCATCTGGCTGAATAAGCACTCCATCACATATAGGACTAAGGCTATGGTTGGTTGGACATAAGATTTTTAATGAAATAGAATGATTTATGATAAAATAGAATGTAAATGGATATAATATTAGAAAATTGTTGTTTAGGAGGGATGGAAAGATTCATAATATACTATAATAAAATGTTGTTTGAAAAAAAGGTTTATAATGTAATATCTAAGTAGCATGAACACGGACACGCGACACGAACACGGGGACACACCAACATCTAAAATTTGGTGGACACGGACACGGAATATATATATATTATAAAATTTAGAATTTAGAAAAAAAATTCAGAATTCATAATATGATATATATTGATTGATGTATTTCAAGACTTCCAACAACTTGATAGTTCATACATGTTTGGTACTTTATAAGCCCCTCTCAAAAAACATAGAGCATATATTCTATTAAGCAATTTATCTACTATCTCCTATCCAAAAGTAGACAAAGCAATAAATAGTCAAAGGTTAGGATTAAAAATAATTTGCTCGGATGGTAAACGGTCAAGATTTTGAATCCAACCATGTCCGAGTAGTTTCCGAGCCGACAGAAATTATTTTTTAATTCCAACATGTAAGGACACGTGTCGGACATGTGTCCACCACGTGTTAAGAGGTGTCCGACACGCGAACACGGCTCCATTTTGCTGTGTCTGTCCTACATAATATAATATAGTGAAAAGTTGTTTATCATTTTACATTCCAGCATAAAACCTCAAAATTGGAGGTTTCTTATTTTCACTGCTTAGGATAGAATGAGATGTAATATGAAATCCTCCTCTTCCATCTCATTCCATTCCATTATAAACCCTCCTCCCAAACGATGGAATAATAATTAAATTCCATTAATGAAACCTCCAACCAAACATAGCCTAAGTCTATCATCAATCCATAGAATAACCCTGAGTCGCATCTCAACTTAAGAAGCAATTGATCTACTGTCAAATTAAGCCGCTACATAAATGTTATCATCTGCAAACTGCCCACTATGCACCTCCTAGCAGCTCTCTCTTCTTTAAAATACCACCCAACCCCTAAAAGAAAAAACAAAAGCCAACGCAAGGGGCTGTATTAAAAAGTGAAAAACATACATGGAAACAAACTGCAAGACTAATAGTCAGCATGCACCGTGTAACTCAATTAATCAAACTGTAACCCGACTGAACTAAAACAAGACAGGTTGCATATACTCTGAAACAAAAGACAGTATTTTCAGATATTTCTATGTTTTACCGTAAGATAGGAATCACAGAACTGCCATTCCCGCAACCAACCTCCAGAACCTTAGAGGACTCCCTACAAGTCACCAACTCAGGAAATTCCTTCAGCAAGTACCTTCTCTCCTACAAAACTCACGCAATCAACGCAGTGTCAGAAGCCCATAAACGAAGAGGAAGATCAAAGTAAATTTTATTAAAAAAACGAAAAAAAGATCAAACCTTGAAGAATCTACCGGAAGAGTGACGCCTGTGGAACTGTTGCCAAGCCTTAGAATCTTCACTCTCGGTTTCTTCAATCTTCGAAAGTTGATTTTCATGTTGTTGCTGCTGCTGTTGGCACGGTTCCAATAAGTGGTATTGGTAAGATGGGTTAGTTTCGATTTCTTGTCTTAGTGTTTCCCACTCGAAGTCTTTAGAATGGTACTCTGCCTCTGCTTCGTCGTCGCTCATGGTTGTCTTTCTAATTATGTTCAAAGCGACCACCCTCACACGGTGGAGGGCCACAGTTTGTTAGATGTTATTGATAGTGGTGGCGGCGGCGGAGGCGGCGATACGGCTAGAGTTAATCAGGTCGGCATCAGACGCCCGTCAAAGAAAACATTCTTAGTTGAATACAGATCTAGACATCAAAATTATATTTTTGAAAACAGTTAGCTTAAGATCATTGTTAAAGTTCAAAATTCTCTAATATTATTACTACACTTTTGTTTAGTTGGTTCGCACGTAGGAATAGTAATAGAAATAGGAATAAATATAATGAGAAATGGGAATAGATATTATCATTATAATTATAATAGTTGGTTAAGAGGAAGGAATGATTACCATTACCATTGCCGGTAGTTAGTTCGTAAAAATATTAAAAAATAAAAATTTATCATATTTTAATTAATTAATTAATCGTATTATAAATTTATAATTAATCAATTACAATATATTGATTAATTAAAATATTTTAATTAATTTTAACTAATTATATTATACCTAATTAATTAATTATATTTTAATTAATTATATTTTAATTAATAATAATATTTTAATTAATTATATTTTAATTAGTTAATTATAGTTTAATTAATTAATCACAATATTTTAACTAATGACTGAATTACATTTTAATTAATTATATTGTAGTTAATTAATTATTAATAATACTTTAATTAATTATATTGTAATTAATTAATTAAAATATTTTAATTAATGAATAATTATATTTTAATTAATTAATTACAATATTTTAATTAATTAATGAATTATATTTTAATTAATTATATTGTAGTTAATTAATTATTAATAATATTTTAATTAATTATATTGTAGTTAGTTAATTAATTAATTGATTACAAACTTTTAATTAATTAATGAATTATATTTTAATTAATTATATTGTAGTTGGTTAATTAATTACAATCTTTTAATTAATGAATGAATTATATTTTAATTAATTATATTGAAGTTGATTAATTATTAATAATATTGTAATTAATTAATTATTAATAATATTTTAATTAATTATATTGTATTAATTACAATATTTTAATTAATAAATGAATTATATTTTATTTAATTAATTGTTAATAATATTTTAATTAATTGTAATGTAATTAATTAATCCATTTCTCTCGATTAGGAGAGGAATGAAGTATTACCCACAAGTGGGTAATCAAAATAATAACCCTATAATCATATCTCCTTACCAAACTCAATCTTTCATTCCATACCCATACCCCTTTTTCCATACCTCCTAAACAAGCACTCCCTCAAACAATTTGCATGAAATCTTTTATTGCATTTTAATAAATTACAAACTAAAAACACATGAAATTATTCTTTGTTATAAATTTATAATATATTATATTTTTATTGTTAAATATATTGAAAATAAAATATCAATTTACTATGTTGTTAACTTATTGGATGTGACAAATGCATTTTTTTGTAAATCATTCTTTTTATTCATTGTCACAAATATTATGAACTATAATTAAGATTAATTGAAAGTTCTTTTTTTTAATCCAAAAATCAATGTCAATTAGATCGTAAGTTCTCCTTTTATGCTCTGAATACATAATTGAAAATTTATAAAGTTAACAATAAAAATAAAATTAATAAAAATAAAATATATTTTTTCACCCTCGGATTATAAATAATGTCAATAAAGTCCTTAATTCTTTTATGTTTCAAACAATGTTGTTTTTTATATGAATATGTTCACAAATACTCTAATTACGTTCACAATATAATACAAAAATTGTTTGACTAAGTAATTCAATACTAAGCATAATATTTGAATACTTTCACTAAATAATTTCACCACTTATTTACATTTTAAATTAATAATTATGAAAACAAAAAATATATTTCTAATAAGTAAATGATGAATTAAAAGTATAAAAATTTACCAAGATACAATTTTTTTCATTATTAAGATTTCTCTTTGCAAATAATCTCGTAAAGAGACTACTTACCACTCATAACCCTAATTTTCTAAGTTATAGATGGCAAAATTAAGAGGAAAGATAAATTGATGGCCTAAGATAATAAAGAGAACGAAGTAAAAGAAACACATTCGGAGTAGATTTGTATAGATCTAAAGTAAATTTCATGAAGATTAAAAGGGCTTTCGTCACGTTTTTTTTGGTGTTTCGGTTTTCTTTGTGTCTTCTATGATTAAAAAAAAAAAGAACTAAATCTTTGTCAATATGGATTAAATAAGCTTTGGGATAAAACTTTTAGGGAGTGCTTGGTTTATTGGTTTGGGTATAAATCTATAGGTATGGAATGAATACTGATGGTTGGTTCTATATTATGATTATAGAGCATATCTTAGGGGGTGCTTGGTTAAGGAGTATGAAAATAAATCAATGGGAATGGAATGAATGGTAATGGTTGGTTGGTTATTATGATTGATTGAATAGTTTTTTC
>JAOSBN010000003.1:25532857-25558065 GCA_027563595.1 Erythroxylum suave
AAAAAACAGAGGGGATAAGCCCTATGTTTTATGAAGCATTCTGTTTGCTGATATGTTGCTATCAGGCTCTCTTAATGCTTATACCCTCTGTTTTTTCCCAAACATATAGGGCCTACATGAAATGCACATAATAAAGAATAGAGTTCTGAATTGAAAAAAGAAGCACAATACCTCATATGTAATGTTGCCACCTGATGTTGCTGGCTGACGAAGAGATGCATTTGAAATTGAACCAGAGGCAGAAAGAATGCACAAGTCACGCTTGCTTTGTTGCATAAAGAACATAAGTTTCTGCCCCACATCCTGCACAAAATTACATCATTTTGGTAAATAGAAGAGAGTAACAGCTGTTAATCAACTTAGAAAGTCGTGCTTCCATGAGAAGTACCTTCAGGCATTAATATCTAATGACTACAAACGGCCAAAATAAATTCAATTCTACACTACCTCTCACCATGTTTAGAAAACCAAAGCCTAGGATATGGAACATCCCATCCTACATCACTCCATTCTGCCAATCCAATATATTTACCTCTCCTATTTGAAGTACATAATTATTCAATCCACTCACAAGATACTGCCAACCATGAAAAAGATTATTAAACTTTGTTTCCTGAAACTAAAATCTAAGCCACCATGTTATGACTATGAATATCCTTCAAGTGATGGATTTGGGACAATAAGAACCTTTTTACATTTCAATATATATCATCAAAACAAGTGATTTACTTATCACCATAAACTACAAGCTTTGGTGATCACAGAATTAATACTAAAGAAATAACCAAACAATAAATTTACATACCATATCAACATATAAAGTAGGGGAAAACAATCACATATTATACAAATCATATACTTCCATCCAAGACAGTTAATAAAATTCAATAGTAACTTCACACAAGACACAGGTGCAGAGAGAAACACAAATAGAAAGAAAGGGCAATGCATGATGGTAAGGGTGGAAGAGAAATGAGATCTAATTTTTAGCGGAACTGAACAACAATGTTAGTAGTAGAAAGTTGAGCTGGTTAGTTCGGCAAGAAAATATGCAGTTATCGCATTTGCATAACACAGTCGATGAAGGTTCCAGATCCATGTTCGCTATGAATTAAGCTCATACACAACTATTTGTATAAATGAAAGCTCAAAAAAAACTTGACAGAGAGTTGAAGTCTGATGCGAACCCCAGAAAAGAAGGCATTACCGCTGCCCTTAGAAATCTAGGTGTGTCGACTTCTCACTGATGAAATAACAACAAAACCAATAAATAGCAACATCATTTTAGAGTATAGTCTCCATACCTCTCCAGCAGCTACACTGATAACATGTGGAGCAAAACCCTGTCCATTCCCTGAACCAGTAAATAGAAGAAAATTTGTTCTAAAACCCAAGTAACAGATTATAAAGTCGATCTAAATGACAGCTTACAATCTTCATGGAAGTGTCATGACTGAAAATAAACCTTAAATAATGAAAAGAATAAAAACGAGAAAATTCAAGTATGACAATGAGAGTCTTGAAAAATAAAAAAAAATTAGCACAGACACTTCAAGGACGGAAAGCTTTTAAAGACTATTTTGACAATACGTTATCTGTAGCAACCAGCTGGGATTTTTGAGAAAACCAGAGTCACATGAACAGATATGCAGATGAGGTGTATACACAGCTGTCTACATGTAAAAGGCCAAGCAGAAACAACATATGAAATAAACATCCATTCAAAATAGAAAAGACCTCTGCACTATGCAAGACAACTTGTACTTGAACAAAATCGACAAGCAAGAAGCAAAATATAAAAACAATCCTCATTACCCCACCATTGAAATCAAGCCACTTGCAGCTTAAGTTATAAGAGATTACACACTCTACTGTTCAGAAAGAGCATAATAAAACATACAAGGCATAGATATTTCAGGAATAAACAGCAATGTCTTCAGTTCTCCTCCAACAAAGGCAAAGTAATAAACTAGTAATACCCTCACCAGCCCTACCACCCAGAAAAGCCATGACATTTTTGAAGCATCATCCAACACCGTTTTCGTGAAAGATAGAAATTAAACATCCACAAAGGCTAAACTGTCGAATTCAAAAAGTTGCTACCGAACCATGGAAAGACTAAGCCTTTAGTAAATAACAATCAAGGGGAAGCAACCAAGAAAACATACCGGAAACAAATTTCTGTCTTTCATTCAAAACCAATTAATCCTAGTAGACAAGGCTATATCACCATTCACATTCAATAAAAGATGAAAACGGCCTACTAAACTTTCTAGTAAATTTCACAAATAAACCAAATTTAACAAGTTAATCGACCAACAGAAGAAGAAAGAGAAAAACCCACCAAGAGAAAGCAGCTGCTGTGATTTTTTTGAGGAACCCGAGTAAAGAGGAGATGATGAAGAAGCAGCATCCCTCTTGTTCTTAGCGAGAGAATTCGAAGACGCTGCCGTTTTCTTCGCCGCCAAAGCTTGCTCCGGCGTACCGTACTTCCTTGGCCGGCCTCTCTTTCTCCTCGCTGCCGGCTGCTCCACTGGAGCACTCGTTACGGCCGTTGATGAAGGCCCCACTGAGTGAGGGTACAACATAGACGCCCCACCAACAGCAGCAATAGTGTCAGCGTTGTTGTTGATGTTGCTGCTGATGCTGTTGTTAGGTGCCACAAGGCCATTAGTCCCGGAGAGAATTTTGGCCGTTCCGGTGGTGTTCACGACGGCTCCGGTGGTGGTGGTGGTGGTGGTGGTGGTGGTGAAGTAAGAGCTAAGAGGGTGGTGTTGTTGGCTCTCGTTTGCTTCCATTTTGTAGCTCAGAGAGAAGAGAGAGATAGGGAGAGAGAAAATGTTATTTTTTAATTTCTTTTTGGAGGAATTGATTTTAATTTGTGGGATATTTTTAGGGGTTCCGAAAAAAAGGAAACAGATATCCTCAGCCGTTGGATTTTCGATAAAATAATTCTGTTTTTGACTTTTGAAATATCCACACTGGATAGGAATTAGGAAGAGATATAGGAGTTGGATTTTTAAAAGGAAACTTGAACTTCATTTTTGACCGTTGGATCATACAGCGGAGGAAAACGCTATTTTTGGCTCTTTATTCTTTCTTTTCAAAACGTTACGAAAAGCCATGTGATCATGATAGGCTTTAATTTTCAAGAATGGAGTTGAGAATTCTTAAATTTTGGTTTTGAAGAAGATCAGTAGAGGAGAAAAGTTAGCCAACAACTGTTACTATATTTGCTTATTTTCCTTCATCAAACAACCATGATTCCTTTATTTCGACAATTTTGTCCACAAGATTGATATTTACGTAGCGATATGGAGACTTCTTTAAGAATTCTCACTCAAACGTCGCTCTCCTTGTCATACACTACACTACACCCATTGCATCAATAGCAGTACTGTTGATTTATACCCATGACTCACCATGCACCTCGCGCGGATCACCGCTGGTTGTTGTCCTTTTCGAAACGGATTGAATTACTATTCCAAGATGGGCCTGAATCATTGGTACGGTTGAAAAAATGAGAAGTGTTGTAAATCTTAAAAAAAAAATTATGGGGAATGAAAATGAATATTGTGAGGAATAAAAATATATATTATCGTCATAATTATGTTACTTGTCTTCTTGTAACTGTTAAGATTCTTATTTTTCTCCTAACTTCTTTTAAGTTTCTGCAATAAAGAGTTACACCACAGTATGCAAAACAATTCTCCACCTAAACTCTTGACAATCCATCAATTGTTGTATTGCCTATTCTTTCTAATATCAAAATTCAAAATCAAAACAAAGAATGTTAGTCAAACAAGTATGATGGTAAGGAGTATTAGTCTTCTACCTAAGTAAATATTTGAGGGTTTTATGGTTAATCTGCACCACAAATCTCATAACAGTTAAGTCATGGGACAAATATCAGATAGTAACCATTAATATAAGTAATTCCTTCTCATAGGTTGACAAATACATATACCTTTTATATAAATCTTTACTTGCATAAATAAGAGGACATCCCTCTTACATAAGAAGAATTTCTAGGCCACTCCCACTTGCATTAGCTTATACTATAACTAGTTTCTTAAAATTAAGAAAAGCCAAAACTATTGAAAATTGGTGCAGACTTAAAAACATCAAAAGCATCTTTAGCTTCCTTTTCCCATTTAAATGCATTCTTCTTTGACACTTTCCAATTCTAGCTTAAGAAATTGGATTAGTAAACCAATGGCTAGTTTCTCATCCTCCTCTTTAAGTAAGGCTCCTTTATGGCTTTAAACTATTTCCCCTTGCTGACCTCCCATCCTTTACCACCATTATTCTTCTTCTCTAACCGTCTTTCTTCATATCTTGGTTTTTCTTAGCTCTTTTTTTGGTTCACCTTCAAGGAGGAATCATTATTTGCAGGGTTTATTTAACCTTAACCTTTCTTTCCACTCTCTCCTGCTAGTTGCAATGATCATTTTTAAGCTTCCTTTCTACTTTTCCTAACTACCAAAGCTATTTCCTTTTCTTTTCTAGGTATGTCTCTTACATAATACTAACACCTTCTATCCATAATAAGGGTGATTCCCTTTTTTTCCATTTTCCACTTTCTTTGAGAGAATAGTAGTAATGGTCGAGTTGACACTAGGAACAATTAAGGTTATAATTTTTTAATCTTGATAATTAAAACTTTCGTAATTTTCAATTTATTCTCAATACTAGCTAGTACCTAAACTAGATTTAAAACCTAGATGATGACTATCATTTTTTGACCAATCTGACATATTTTGATAGGTACTGACTAGAATAGTATGTAAGAGAAAAAATGGTTTGAAAGGCATTAACTTTTAATTACTGCTATGCTAAAATGTATTCAAAATGCAATGAGATGGATAAAGGACATCCATATAAGGCAATTTATAATGCAACTAAAGAACTCACTAGGCTAATCAAGTCTGTTGGTTACGCCCAATATATCATATACAAGTTTTGATGCAAAGAGGAGGATTTGGAATCTGTATTATCCCAGCAAGAAATAAACTATGGTGTGAGTTCCAAAATGGCAACCATTTAGAGAAAACAACAATGACAAAATTAAACACGAAACAAAAGAGAGGGACAACATTGATTTATGAATGGTTACCACGTGTATGTTACTATAAGGTTAGCAGACTAATATTCAATAATTGAATTAGGGTTCTTAGAATTTTGGAATTAAATTATTTAAAGATCAATAGATAATGAAGTAGAGAAGAGATGAGAAGAGAGAGAAAAGTAACGTATTGTTAATTAAGCTATAAAAAGTAGCTACAACTCTAATACCAACAATTATTATAGTTATTATTACCATCCCCTTTTCCTACTCTTTACACTTGTAATATATTTTTAGCTTATTTTTCTCTATCAAAAGAAAACATTTTCATCTATATCAACTTTACTTTACTTCTAAATCATTTTGATATTACTCGTACTTTGACATTGTCTCATCATTACTTAACTTCAATATATAAAATATTACAAATGGAAAACGCATTTATCATGGAAAATATTGCATGAAAAACTTTTAAGAAGTTTCATTTATCCATACAATATTTAACAAATTTTGGTAATAAGTCTAACCATATAATGGAAGATACACAATCAATGAACCTTTATAGATTGCATGTGATGAATACAAGTCTTTTGGAAATGGTTGTGTATCTTTTGCAATTTTGATTGTTTTTTTTGTTTCATTTATATATTTAGTAAAGTATGAAATTTTATTCTAGCATTTAAAGTTTTTTTCTTTTGTTGGTCTTGGTAGTAGTAGCCACATTATGCAAGTATGTTTATTCCTCTTAATTGTAAGATAGTGAAAACTAAATATGCACTTAATCTAGCAAGAAAAAAACCATCTCACCTCTCTTTAAAAGCCCGCTTATCCTTTTTTGGATTAGGTCAAAGTTATTTACCTAATGACTATTTCCCTTTCCTTTTAGCCAAACCTAGAACTATTGTCCTTCCCTTTTAAAATGCAACCAGTTCAGGTCCCAAATGCTGCTGCCTCTTTCTTGTCACTTTTTTCCTTAAGCCAATAGTAATCATGGGAAATAGAAGTTGCTTCCTCCTTATTATATACTATTCTGCATAAGCCCTTTTTTTCCTTCTCCTTTCTTATCAATACTTCAAGCTCCCACACCCTTCTCTACTATCTCTACTCTAAGTTTGGTTCTAAAGGTTTTGGTTCCTCCCTCGCTTCTAATATCTTCTACTCATTTAACTCCGTTTTCACTTTTATTTTTATAACTCTCCTTCTGCAATTCTTCTCTCCTTAAATGCTACTGTGCTACCATTAGTTCTTACTTGACATTTACTCCTCTAAAATATTCCTATAGCCAAAACTTGACAGCCAAATCTTAAACTTAGGATATAGGTGATTATGAACCTAAAGACCATTCCTTAAGCTAGGGACTTAGTCACTTCAATTATGTTGCACAACCTCTAAAAGTCCTTAAAGCAAGAACTACTAGATGGAAAATAGTTTTGTTTTGACATTTCTTAAATAAGGGACCATTGTTTCCTTAAATTAAAAATTAGGCTGAGTTTGAATAGGGAAAATGGGTTTAAAACAAACACCTATAATAAAGGAACATTATTTTTTATTTCTATGATACCTCATGATTATTGAATATAATGGAGCAAAGTCCTTGGCATTAGAAAGGCCTAAATGGATACATATTTAAAAACATAACTTTTAAGTATTAGTCTTCTACTAGTCTTAATTATCTTGCTAGCTCTCTTACTAAAATATATTTCTTTGATGAACATACAACTAACTTGATGAGAGTAGGCTATGCCAAAGTTTATATGGAAGTGAAGAAAGAAAGAGCTTTACCTAAAACACTAAGTATTCAAAGACTATATGAAAATAAGGGCTTAATAATCTCTTATATATCTTTATGTTACCTCTAAAAACCTAATCAAAACACTAAAGCTAGAATTTGGAAATCTATATAAAAAAAAAAATCAGTCTTAAAAGTCAAATTAAGTTAGAGAAAGGGCTAAAATCTAAGAATAAAGAAATTAATGTCACTAATTCTTCTCAGGGATAATCCATAATCCTACAACCAATTTAAGAATCCGTAACCCTAAGAAAGGGCTAAAATCTAAGAATAAAGAAATTAATGTCACTAATTCTTCTCAGGGATAATCCATAATCCTACAACCAATTTAAGAATCCGTAACCCTAAGAAGTTCTTACAGAGTCTAAAGAATGACATGCATATAATTTCAAACCTAGAAGTAATTAAAGTTCCTAAAGTCATTACTTTAAGTAAGCTACCTGAAGCACATAAGACTATCCCTATTCGTAATCATGAAATCACCTAAAACCAAGTTATTATCAATAAGAACAAAGGAAGTGTGAAGCATAACAAAGACCATCCTAAGGTTTAAGCTGTAGAGACAACAAATCAAGGGAAAGAGTGCACCTGTATTGAGAAAAAAACATAGTAGAAAACCCTCTCAATGATTGTTGCTTAGAATGTAAAGGGGTAAATTTCCCTAAGAAGTAATAAGTTATCCATGATTATCTACAAAATTAGAAATCAAATTTGGATGGTCTTTTGGAATCTAAAATAAAAGCTGACATATTAGGTAAAAGGACTATGGTTTTTTAGGAAAACATTGAATAACTATATCTAATCATTATAGCCTATAACAATGGGAGATTATAGTTCCCTATGAACCTGGTGTTATCAAAGTATTGTAAGTTCAAAATTTTTATAAGGATTAGTTTTGTTTCTACCTTGGGAGACATCGACATTAGATTCATCTATATGACTAATATTACATTTCAAAGATGTCAACTATGTGAGGACCTGAAACTAATTTCAACATCTTTTCAAACTATTTAGATTATTGTGGGAGACTATAATTATACCCTTTATACATATAAATTTGAGGGCTCTACTTAACTATTCAAATACTTTGATGATGGGTTTAAAACTTTCTTAAGTCAACAGATTTAAAATATAATAGGAATTACTTTACTTGGAGCAAACGACTAGAAGGATAATGGTCGATTAGAAAGATGCCTTGTCAACTCCTTTTGGATAACCAAATCCTCTTATAGCTTTGGCTTTTTTCCCTTTCTATGATCATTACCCGATAGCAATTTAAATTCAACTATAAAAGAGGAGAGTGAAAGCACCTTTTATATTTTTCAAGTAATTGATCAACTTAGAAGGATAAGAGGAAGTAATTAGGAAGAAGCTAACATTTCAGACTAATGGATATAGGGCTTTTAAGTGCTTGAAAAAGTTATAAAAAATTAGAGAAGGGCTTTAAAAGCTTCATAAAAAGTAATACATCATCTTTAAAGCAAGAGGGAAACTTATATCAACTCAGAAGGAGCTCTACAATAATCCTAATAGAAATAATAACATGTTAAAAAAAATTGAACTTAACATATACCTTCAAGTGATAAAAGTTGACAATTCACTCCAAACGCAAAGCTTCAAAAGGGGGATATAAATTTGGCTTATTTCTGTAATGTGATCCAAGCAAGAAGAAATAATATCAAAATAGAATCCTTAATAGACCTCATTATAGTTTTATGCTGGGAATAAGAGAAGCTAAAAGCTTTATATTTTAACTATTTCAATGATTTCACAAGGATTGAAGCTAATCATACTTCTTTTGTGCAAGTATTAACTATAAATATATTGCTTGCTATAACACTTTATATAAGATAATCTCAAAACTCTTAGCTATCAAATTGAAAGCTATTTTAAGAGGCATGTTAATTCTACTCAAGAATTCTTTATTTAAGGACTGTGCATTGGAGATATTATACTAGTGGAACGTGAGCTTCCAAGTTATATCATAAGAAAAAATCAATTAGAGGTTGCTTTATGAAAAATGATTTTCACAAGTTATTTGATTCCATTAGCTAGAAATTTATTTTAGACACTTTTAAGGCTTTTGGATTTTAAAACAGGTTCATCAAATAGATAAGTCAATACATCTCAAATCTTTCTGTAGTGTTATAGTCAATGATAACGCTAGTCTATGAATTGAGGTCTTAATTAAACTCACCACTCATAATATTAGTCAAGGCATCTGTTTTAAATTTAATCATAAATGTAAGGCTCAAAAGCTTATCAACCTATCTTTTGTTGTCACTTGATCATACTTTATGGTATTAATGAATAATAAGGGAGAATAATCATGGACTCCCTTAGTCAGTTCTCAAGTTTTTCAGGTCTTAAAATAAGTAGCTATAAAAGTTTACTAAAAGATAGTAGCTATAAAAGTTAACTATTATTTTCTACTCCAAATGACTTAGCTTAGCATTTGTCCAATATTTTAGGCCTTAAACTTTAGCTTCCATCATTTAAATACTTGGGGATTCCCATCATTACTAAGAGACTCACATTTAAAGACTACACACCTTTATTTAACTCTATGCATAGAAGAATTTGAAGTTAAAAAAATAAAGCTCTTGTTTATGTTAAAGGACTTTAATTAATATGATTAGTGCTCTGGAATCAAATATATTTCTTACCTTAGAATTTGATTAAATCCATTGAGAGGATTCTTAAGAAATTTCTATGGTTTGGTGAAACAAGTAATCATTAAATAGCCAAAGTAAGTTGGAAAGAAGTGTATCTACCTAAAGATCAAGGTGGCTTTAGTTTCAAATCTATAATAGACACCAACGAAGTTCAACTTTACAAAATAATATGAAAGCTTTTCAATGATTAAGGATATCTATAGGTCAAATAAATTTACATTGAATTTCTCAAAGGGGATAACTTCTAGAGCATAAAATCAAACCTTAAAATTCTTAGACCACTAATCAATTATTGAAGTTGAGAACCTCAATCTCTAAGGAAATAAAAATGTAGATTAGGAGTACGAAATGTGGCATTGAGACTATAAGGGCTTTTAAGTAATTATAGCTTCAGCTCTACCTTACAATCCTGATCCTAATATAGAGGATATAATCATTTGTATGAGACACAATTCCAAATGCTTCACCAATAGCTCTTGCTTATCTCTTTTTAAGGAACTTGAACTAAATGTCTTGTAGAGAAAATTAGTTTAGTTTTGGTAAAAATTTAATAAACGTATCGTTTATTCTCTAGTTAGCAATAAAAAAAACTCAAACTATTGATAAAATCAACTAGGAGAATAATGGAAACGAACTATGCAAATTCTATATAATCAAGCTTTAAAAACTTAGATCACATCTTCTTCTAATATAGTTATAAGAGTATCATCTATAACCAGTTTCTACATTTATGCATATTACAATGTCAAGCTGACAATTGGTCCTAAATGATAAGTAGACCATTTGAGGTTAAACTTCATAACAAAAGTGATACAACCATCGTTAAACTTGGTTTGCGATGTTGTGTCTTTGACATTTGGAGAAAAAAGAATATCAAAATATTCCAATGATATCTAGTTATAGTATGATAATTGGATAGACTTCAGTCCTTTAATTTGAAGACTTGAGCTTGTACACCTATGGCATCAAATTCCATTAAACACCAAAGTCTCTTCACTCATTTCAGAAGAGCAGCGGTCTGGAAATTTTAGGAGGTTTAACACGCTATACTAATATCTTCCAAGCCTTTACCCTAGCAGCAATATGGACATGATTTTCTGGAAGCCATATCCGAAGGGCATTTTCATGAATAAATCTTGCTACACTAGTCTCCAAGAAAAATCTCCAAACGTTTCTTAGTATAAACTACTTTGGAAGAGAAGTATCAGCCCCAAAGCTTTAGTGTTTCTTAGCTAGCTATCAAAAACAGATCAAGCACTAAAGATCAATGGCATGGAAGCTTTGATCCAATTTTGTGAATTATGCCGACTGTCATCTAAAGATAGAAATCATTTATTCTTTAATTGCATGTAGTCAACTGCTCCATAAACTTGAAGCTTCCAACAACTCATATGATTGGGACGATGCACTAGCCTGGACCATCACTCTTCAACACTGCTTGTACATATTCAATCTACAACATACAAAACGAAAGGAATAGATAGATCTTCAAAAGGGAGCAAACTTGTAAATACTAGTTAGTTGATTTCAATGAGCTTAGAGCTTTGGTTATTGCCAAGGAAGTAGCACTCAAACTGACAGCTCATATGAAATCACGATGGAGGTTTTAATTCAACTTTTGTTTAGATAGTACAATAGATTTGTGCTTTAGCCATTGTAGTGAGTAACTTTAGATTTCCTTCATGGAATCCTTCTTTCAAAGTTGTACATAGTTGTACTATGGTCAACGAAATTTCTTTAAGTTTTCAAAAAAAATTGCATTCACTTTTCAATTTCATCTCAATTGGATGAGGGAGGTTATAATTACAAAATGAATACATTTAGAATATAGTGATTGTCTATAAAAAATTTTAAAGTTTGCCCTCCACCCCCAACTATAAAGAGAATAAGTTTCAATGTTGAATATGTCTTATACTTCTTAAGTTTCAAGATTGCCTGAAGTCCTCGATGCTTTCTTAAGATTCATCTTGGCAGTGTGTGCCACATAAGCTTTTAAAATACTGTAGAGCTCTTTATTGCAAGTTAATTTAATTTATCCTGTAAGTAATGGTTGCATTGTTATCTTGTTTTGTAACATGAGTCTATAACTTTTGATGTAATTAGAATTTAGTCTTTTATCTCTTCTTGGGAAAATTTTAATTCAATTTCTTTCATCTAATAAAAAAAACAAGAGATAGAGAAAACCAAAAAAAAAGGTCAATGGAACTTGTTCAATCGAGTAAAGGACAGAAGAATATAAGATCTTCTAATTCAATAATGTCTGCAAAAGGATGGGAGGGGTTTTACCCTCATTATAAAAATGATATCGACTCAAATACTTCAATTAGTTCCAATGTCATTGTTTTATTGCCATTGTAATGTTTTAAACAATGTCGTTTTGAATAGTTTGTAGGTGACTTCACTCTCTAATGATATGTTATTAAACATTTTTCTACATTAATGATTTTTTAAAATTCTTTAAAAGAACAATGTCTACAAAGGACATATTATGAAGTAAACCAACACAAGCGTATAAATACAATCACCTAATTTTAGAAAGGAGCTTATTTAATTTGACTAAATATGTTACTTGTTAACAAGAACGTAAGGTGTGCTAATGCCATATGAAACTATTTTCTTCCTTCAACTGGTAATATTTATACACAATCCTTGTCGCTTTTGCTAGCTAATGCCATAAGAATTATTTTTTTCTTGCTTCAATTGATAATATTCACACAATCCTTCGCACTCTTTAACATAAGAAGCCAAGGTTTAAGAGTGACTTATAAGATCATCCTCTAAACATGAATTTCTTGTATCACGTGTACATACAAAAATAGCTCTTTCTACTAATTAGTTGTATATTAGGAATGATCTTTCATATCACACATCAAGATTTTGAAATTCTAATGTTGTAACTGTGGAATTTGGTTTAATACCCTTTACCAATATCTTCCAAGTCTTTACATTAACAACAATATGGACACGATTGTCTAGAAGCTACATCCCAAGGGCATTTTCACTAATAAATCTTGCTACATCAGTCTCCAAGCAAAATCTTCAAATGATTCTTAGTATAAACTACACTAGAAGAGAAGTATCAGCCCCAAAGCTTTAATGTTTCTTAACTAGCTATCAAAAACATATTAAGAACTGAAGATCAATGGTATGGGACCTTTGATCCAATTTGTGAATTATGCCCATAGTCATCTAAAGATAGAAATCATTTATTGTTTGATTGTATTTATTACGAAATTATATAGCGTCAACTAATCTATAAACTCGAAGCTTCCAGCAGCTCATATGATTAGGACAATGCACTAGCCTGGATCATTAAGGTCTCCAATTTATGGAAGGATGATGGAATACTCTTCAGCATTGCTTTTACGTATGCAATCTATAGCATATAGAAGGAAATGAATAGATGGATCTTTAGAACGGAGCAAACTTTTAAGTGTCAATTAGTTGATAACATTTTCAATGAGCTTAGAGCTTTGGTTATTACTAAGGAAGTAGCACACAAACTGATAGCTCATATAAAATCATGATGGAGGCTTTAATTCAACTTTTTTTTAGAAAGTATAATTAGAAAATGAATACACTTAGAATGTAGTGATTGTCTATAAATTTTTTTGGAGTTTTTCCTCAACCCCAACCTTAAAGAGAATAAGTTTCAATGTTGAATATTTCTTATACTCCTCAAGTTTCAAGATTTCTTAAAGTACTCGATGCTCTCTTAAGCTTCACCTTAGTAGTGTTCACCACAAAAGCTTTTGAAACACTTTAGAGCTCTTTGTTGCAAGTTAATTTAATTTATCTTGTAACCAATCGTTGTATTGCTATCTTGTTTTGTGACATGAGTTTATAACTTTTAAATGTAATTAGAATCTAGTCTTTTACCTCTTCTTGGGAAGCTTTTAATTCAAATTTTTCATCTATAAAGAAACAAGAGATAGTGAAAACTAAAGAAAAATGGTTAAAGGAACTTGTCTCAGTCAACTAAAAGGCAACAGATATAAGATCTTCTGCTTAAACAATGTCTGCAAAAGGATGGAAGGGGCTTTACCCTCATTATAAAAATGATGTCGACTCAAATGCTTCAATTGGTTCCAACGTCGTCATTTTAATGCTATTGTAATGTTTTAAATAGTGTTGTTTTGAATAGCTTATAGGAGACTCCACTCTCCACTGCTATGCTATTGAACATTTTTATACATTAACGAATTTTTTAAAATGCCAAAAAAACATGTCTACAAAGGATATCTAATGAAGTAAACCCATACAAGGACATAAATACAATTACCTACATTTAGAAAGGAGCTTATTTAATTTGACAAAATATATTGCGTGTTAAAAAGAATGTAGGGTGTGCTAATGCGATATGAAACTATTTTCAACTGGTAATATTTACACACAATCCTTCCTGCTTCTGCCAGTTAATGTCATAAGAATTATTTTTTTCTTAACTTAAGCTGATAATATTAACATAATCCCTCCCACTCTTTAGCACAAGAAGCCAAGGTTTAGGAGTGACTTATAAGATCATCCTCTAAAAAGGAATTTCTTATATCACGTGTAAATACAAAAGTAGCTCTTTTTACTAATTACCTGTATATTGAGAATGATGTTTCATATTACAAATCAATAGTTTGAAATTCTAATTTTGTAACTATGGCAATTGGAAGTTGATGCAGAACACTCCTCCTCCCAAAAAAAAAAAATAGTGACCCCAAATTATGCCATAAATTTTACTAAATAAATGGAAAATTCGCTTTAAAAAGTCTGGGGATGGTTAATCTGATAAATTAATCATAAGCTAGCATGTTGAAAGATAAATCTATCCTCTTAGCAAGTTTCTTCATCTGCTTCCAAAAGTTCATTATAGTTCATCTACAAACCTTACAATTCTTCTTGCATCTTTTCATATTTGGACAAACTTAGACACCCTAACAAGGTGTTTGGTTGACTGGTTTAACCATTCAATTCCTAGTCTATTCCTGGTAATAAGTTATTCCCTTATTAGGTTGAAGAAAATACACTAAATGTATAATTCAAGGGTTTACTTAGTCCTTGAGTTTGGAGAATAAGTAAACTCACCATCCCTCTATCTTTATCTATTCCAAGTCTAATCCAAGTAGCTGGGAATAAAATTAAGGGCATGTTGGACAAAAATATTTTTAAAGAATCCAAGAAGAAGAAGAAGAAGAAAAAGAAGATAATAATAATAATAATAATAATAATAATAACAACAACAACAACAACAACAACAACAACAACAACAACAACAACAACAACATCGTCGTCGTCATCATCATCATCATTATCATCATCATCATCATCATGAGGATGATGTAGTTAGTCATGATTACTTAGATAGTTTAGTTTTTTTGTTAGTTATTTCTTTGTCATTCCAAATTTATTTTTTCAAACCAAACATTGACATTTCATCATCATTAGAAATTCTTAAGAATAAATCAAACTAAATAATACTCATTCCATCTCATTCCTCACCTATTCTATTTCTAAGAAATTAGCATTTCATTCTTTATATATTGAATAAACCAACGAAACACTAGTCTACAAGTCAACATGGATTAACTTTAAACAAAATCAGCAAAAAACTTACTTTTGATCATAACAGTTAAGAAACTGAACGACTGCACAGCTTACTATGTAACTCCACTTGAGACGAAATGATAAGAAAGAAGAAAAAGCACACTGTTTAGTGGATTGTAGGTACTTTTTTAAATGATTAGACTTTGCTTCCACAAGGACAATATCCAAAAGCAAGAAATATACATTCAGTCACGATCCTTGTAATTTCATAGCTTCCAATTGCATATTCAAATATTAATACAATTTTCACATCAGTCTGGAATTAACCCTTTTTTCATTTTCCACAACTTTTTTTGTTAGGTTGTTAAGGTATTCCATTAATTTTTTAAAATTGCAAGTTTATAAGACCTTATCACTGAATTTGAAAAAAAAAAGAAATGTTGAGGGTAATATTGCCTAGAGAAGATATTTTTCATTCTTGAACATTTCCAATTTTGTTTAAAAACTAGGTTATGTAAGTTATATGATATAGGCATCATCAAAAAGAATATTAAGACTTAATTAAGCAAATATAATCACAATCTTAAAAATGTCAAAACCATGGAATATGCAAATGATCAAAAGATGGCAATTGATGGTTGCAATTTGGTAATGTGAGCTGTTGAGGTGAGGAAAAAGAAACAAATGAAAGAGAGAATGACTACAAGTTGCATTCTAATTGGAAAACTTTTATTCCAATAGAACATTCCCAAGATAATTTTACATCTATGGTTGAAAACAAATTAGGCTTTGATATATGACTAAGAGGATGAGAAAAAAATGCTTAAAAATGTTTAAACTCTAATCTAACCACTATTAAATATATAAATTGACATGTCTAAAATGATTAAAAAAACTCTTATGTTTTCACAATTTTATTACTCTTGAATTTATTAGAATATGTACAAAGAATATAAGCAAAAATGAATTTGTCAAACGAAATTTAAGAAAGATATGAATTTTTAATAAAAATAAATTTAATGGACAAAGTTAATAAAGTTTTTGAAACCATTTTAACTTGTGAAGTTAGGAATGCTATCAAATAAAGGGTGAAGCCATTTTACCCTCAATTTTACATGTCTCTTACAATGTTCCGGAATATCATAGCAAACTAACAAAACTAGAAAATAGAAAAAGTATTTTTTAGATTACAACATGTTTAAGAATACAGTAGAAAGTTTTCAAATCACAACAAACAACATTGAACTGAATACACATTTTTTTCCATGTCCAAAAGCTTTCTACAAATTTGGCTTCCTGGAGATATATTTACCAAATTTGCGCACGTTCCTCTCAGTCAATATTGGATATTGACCAACGAATGAAAACGCCCTTAAAGAAAGGATTGAGACATTTAAATTTCATGCATATAAGACAATTTGTATCTATGCAAGTCCAATTGCTTGCAAGTGAGATGCTAGTTTTCTCCACAACTCTACTGTCCACAGATAAAACATAATTATCAATATGTATCGATTGTTTATTTTGACAACATTACCTTACAACATCTACAAAAATGAAACTTTAGTCGATAGCAAAAAAGGCTTGTCATTTTGCTCATATGATGCAACCAAAACTGCAAACAACAAAAAAAGAAAAAAGGAAAAGGAAAAGAGAATGAAAAACTAAGAGATTCATAATAAAAGAAACCACCATCAGTCAAATTAACACAAATCACAAAGGAAGAAAAAGCAAATAAGAGAGAAGAGATAAGGAGAAGAAACCTTTAATGAGATCATTAAGAACCCCACTAGACTCCATATATTTCCCAAAAGCTTCCTTCTTTGCCTTTTTTCCTACACCTAAACGAGTGTTGTCTTAGAGTCAATTGATTGGTTGTAGTTTGGTAAAATTTATTTAAAGAAATTATTTATCTTGTACATATTTATATGTATATGATAAAGTCTATAGGATACTTACTATACATTACAAACAAAATTTTGATGTGATTATAATTATGAGATTTATATTACATTTATGTATTATCCCGAAATTGTTTCTAGTCATTTTTCCATTAATAATGGATATCAATAAAGCATAAAAAGACTTACACATATTATATTTCTTCCTTATGATGGAAGTAGACGATCTTATGACTAAAGTATTAAAATACTTAAACAAATGTGTGGATGTTTGTTAAAGAACAAGTTTAATGAATTGACCTCTTACGAGAAATCCATTTACAACATTACTTGTATATTTATAGAAATTTTTATTATGATGATTGTATAAGTGATCCTTTTACTTGAGATCTATAAAATTATCTCATTTAGGAATTATTACATTTTGATATATTTTTTCACCTATTTTAGTCACGGACGGTTCAATCAATAGTTATCGGATATAAAACAAATTATATGGAGATAATTAAGTGACCATTATACGATTCATCACCCTAAAATAATTAAAGAGAATCTTCCATTATTAAAGATTAATATTGATTTAAGAAAGGTGGAATGATGCTTTATAAATAGTTTACAAATCTCATTAATTGAATCAACTACTAATGATAGAGAACTAACATGATTGGACGCAAATGTAATAGAAATTAATTTCGTACTCTATGTCTAACTAGAACAATAGATGATATAAAAAATAATGGACAAAAAGGATAATGTAGACATTAATTTAATGTTCTATGTCTAATATGAACATTGGATGATAAAAAGATTAAATTATACGAAAAATCATGTACGAAAATGTTAGTCAAAATCTCTTTAACATTTCTAAATATTTAGGTGGTATGATGTATTGCTAAATGTCAATCTTGATCAATGGATACAAAATTTTAAATTAGAGAATTAAAGATAAATTAAAGGAGATTAATTTATCTAATCCAAAATATAATTTAGGGTTATAATTTATATCCATAGCCAACATATTTGTTAACCTAATGAGTTACACAGAAAGAAGAAGATGAAGAGAGAAAAGATACTTTAAATAAGTTGGAATTGATTATAAAGTTTGAGAAATTTTATGATTAAATAAGATATATTTAATAAATAAGGATCAATATGAGATATTGGATCTTATTTAGGAATAATTGATATTTAATTAGCATTAATTATAATTCTAATCAAAGTTTAATTGAAATTAAAATTTAATTTTAATTAAATTACTAAAATATCCAAAAACATATTATAAATAGGCTTAAGCTCTAAAACAACTAACACTCTTTGCTTAACCCTCTTTGTATCAGTTGCAAAGTTCTCTTAACTATTTTTGTAGATAATGTTAGAGACTGAACACTTGTGCAACTATAATGGTTGAGATGAATTAATTTCAAAATTAGTTTAGGAGAGACAATAAGAAAAAGGATCAAGCTTTGGGATAACGTATGAATTGTGATTCATGCTTTATTATAATTTAATGTTAATTATTTTATAGAATTTTAGGTGATCTTAGCTTTCAAAATATTAAATATGAAAAATTTTGTAATTATTCCACTACACACAGGATCAGATCCCCATTCGATTTCCCAACGGTAGTATCAGAGTATATTAAATTCTATAATCTGAATAAAATTGCTTAATTATTATTGATTTGATAAAATTAAGTCCTTAATTATTAATGCAAAATTAGCATGGCATATGAATTTCCCTAATATTGATTAGAGAATAATTTGACTTTTTGGAAATTGAAACTGCTTTTTTTTGTGGTTTTTGGACATATTACATTGTATGTATCCTTATTCTATGCTTCTAAAATATGGATGACTTTATTTTGGTTATTGGAGAATTTTGCTTTTGTGGTTTCTATATGTGTTTTTAATTATGCTTGAATGAGAATATGCCTCCCGTAGTTTGTAAGATGCTTGGTTTTCATTTTTTTTCTTGAAAATACAATCCTTGTATGCTCTAACAATCTAAAAATTTCAATCTACTACTTGACCCTAGCCTTAAAGTTTATGGAAACTTTGTAATAGAGCTTATGGATTTTCTAATTTGAGTTTAAGCTTATGGAATATCATGGAACACTTGGATATCTTGAATCACTTCGTTAGGACTTGTATTGCTATTGATGAATTACCCTCCTCCATCACCACTGGCAATGGAGCTAGTGGCAATTATCACCATTAGGCAAGGGTGAATTTGCTATTGGAGGAAGAGGCACATCTAGGAGCTTCATGCATAATGAAGTGATTGAGTGAAGGAGTAGAAACATGAATGGGAGTAGCAAAAGCAAACCTAGGTGGTGGTTAGAGGAGAGCCAGCCAGCGACAATGGCAAAAACTACATCTGAAAACCCTAGATGACTTACACATGCCCCACAAAGGGAAAAGCCTTTAGTTTGAGATGCATCACGCTTCTCATAGAAAATCTCATATATGTGCTAGATAGACCCCATTCATTTTATTTTTAATTTTTGGTTTTTAAAGCTTTAATTTTAAATCAAATTGATTTAATTGATATTAAATTTGTTTAAATTCCCAATAAATTTATAAAATTGTTTTCTAAATTTTAGGAAAATTTTTTCAAAGGGTTAATTTTATTAGGATCATTTTAAAATTTAGTTTAATTTTTCAAACACTTGAATTATTTATTTAAATTAGTTATCAAATCAATAATTAGAAACATGCAAAGGTTTTAAAGGGTTATATTTCATAATTAGATTATGTTAATAAATTAAGATATGATATTATATTAATTATGATGAGATCTTAATTTCAAATTTTGAAGTAATTATTTTTAATATATTAAAATCAATAATTAAATTGATTCCTAATCAAATTTTAGAAAATTTATTTCTAAAATTAAAATTAATTATTTTCAATTAGGGTGAAATTAATTAATTAGACTCTTTTACAATTAAGAAAAGGGTCTTTTTAAGTAATTAAGAAAGGTGTTTCTATGCCTAAATTGATATTTGAGTTCAAGAAAGGATGTTAACTTTAGAAGTGTATCCTTATTAATGTATATTTGACTTGGAACAATATTATTTTCATATTATAATGGCTCCAGTGTAGCAATTATTGCTAATTAAGTCATAATACAATTTTCATTAAGTGGAAGTGATTAATTGGATTAAGAAGTTCTTTAACGAATGTGGTATAGTTCCTTACATTATTCGGAGAGTAATATACTATAGAATATTAGAGTCATTAGGTATATGAAAGGAGCTAAGATCTCATAAAAAAATTCAAGTATGTATTTGGACAATTTATCTTAATTATGATGATAATTAAGATGAAGTTGTAAAATTTAAGCAAGTGCTCATCACTATAGAATTCTCTCACTAACCTCTATCCTAACAGTGGCATAATGGTCATATGGTATATACCTAAATGATTGGCTTTGTAGATATGAGAAACTGTTGGTTTATACCCTACAACCAATCAATTGATTGTAGTTTAATGACATTTTTTGAAAGCATTCTTTATCTTGTACATATTTAGATACATATGATAATGTCCATAGGATAATGTACATTTTCCAATGGACTTTATCATATATATTATGATGAGATTATAATTATGATATTCATATTACATTTATTCCTAATCATTGTTCAATTGAGAATGGACATTAATAAAGTGTAAAACGACTGGCACACATTATTTTTCTTCCTTATGAAGGAAGCATATAATCTTATAGTCTAAAGTATGGAAATACTTGAAAAAAATATGGGTGTTTATTATAGAACAAGTTTATTGAAGTGACCCCACATCAGAAATTTTTTTGGAACATTATTTATTTATCGATGGAAAATTTTATTTGATGATTGTATAAATGATCTTTTAACTTGAGATATTCAAAGTTATTGAGAATTGTTATATTTTAATACTATTTATGACTTATTTTAGTCAAAGGAAGTTTATTTGATCGTCATTAGATATGGCATAAACTATATAGAGCTAACCGAGTGACCAATATAGGATTCTTCACCATCAAGTAATTAGAAACAATATTCTATTGTTTTCGATTAATATTGATTAAAGAAATTCTAGGCCAAGGTGGAATGACCCTTTATAAATAGTTTACAAATGTCATTAATTGAATCAGCTACCAATAATGGAGAATTATCATGATTGGACACTAATATATTAGACATTAATTTCATGCTTTATGTCTAATTAGAATATTAAATGATTAAATGATTAAATTGTATGAAAAAATCAGGCACAAAAAGATTAGTCAAAACTACTTTGATATTTATAAATATTTGGGTCGTATGATGTATCGCTAGATGTCAATCATGATCTATCGATATAAATTGTTTAATTAAAGAATTAAAGATGAATTAAAGGAGTTTAATTTACCTAATCCTAAATATAATTTAGGGTTATAATTTATATCTATTACTAACATATTTGGGAACTTAATAGGTCACACAGAAATAACAGATTGAAGAGATATATTTTAATTAAGTTAGACATGATTATAAACTTTAAGAAACTTTAAGATTAAATATGATATATTTAATAAATAAAGATCAGTATAAGATATTGTATCATATTTGGGCATAATTGATATTTAATTAAAATTAATTATAATTTCAATTAAATTACTAAAATGTTTCAAAACCTATTATAAATAGGCTTAAACTCTAAAGGGGCTAGCATTCCTTGCTTAACCCTCTTTGTAACAATTTTAGAATTCTCTCAACTTGTTCTATAGATACCACTAGAGACTAACCACTTATGTGACTGCGGTAGTTAAAATGAGTCAATTTGAGGGAAATAATTATAAGAAAAGGATCAAACTTTAGAATAAGGTAAGAATAGTTTGAGGGAAATAATTATAAGAAAAGGATCAAGCTTTAAAATAAGGTAAGAATTGTGATTCATACTTTATTATAATTTCTTGTTAATCATTTTATATAATTTTAAGTGAACTTAGCTTACAAAAAATGAAATATAAAAAAATTCATAATTATTCCATTGTACACAAGATCGGATCCCCATTCAATTTCCTAAAAATAGTATCAGAGCACACTTAAATTCTAAAATTTGATTAAAATTGCTTGATTGTTATTGATTTGTAAAATTAAGGCTTTAAATTTATTAACAAAAAATTTGCACGATATATGACTTTTCATAATATTTAAAAACTGAAACTCCCTTTTGTTTACGTTTTTTGGAAATATTAAATCTTATGTATCCTTATTCTATGCTTCTAGAATTTGGATGGCTTTATTTTGGTTGTTGTAAAATTATACTTTTGTGGTTTCTGTGTGTGTTATTAATCATGCTTAAATAAGAATATGCCTTTGTTGCTTAAAAACACAATCACTGCATCCTCCAATAGCTCTAACAATATGGAAAAAAAAATCTACCGTTTGACCCTAGCTTTAAAGTTTTTGTAAACTTTGTAATAAAGCTTATGCATTTTTGGGTTTGAGTTTAGGCTTATGGACTATCATGGAACACTTGGATATTCGTAATCTCTTTACTGGTGACTTGGATATTCATAATCACCCTCCTCCATCACTAGCAGTTAGTGGCGATATTCTCCCTTGGGAGGAAGACGCGCATATAGGGGCTTCATGCACAATAAAGCAGATGAATGAAGGAGCAGCAACTTGGATGGGGAGAAGCATATGCAAACCTAGCAATGCTTGAAGGGGGACGTGATCCTCTGTCTCCCTTTCCTTGTCCCTACCCTATCTCATTGAATCTCAGTCATCCATTTATGTAGCGGTTTGCTTAAGCTTCTTATGAGATAGGGTAGGGACAGGGGAAGGGGGACAGAGGATTTGAGGGCGGCTGAAGGAGAGCCAAGAGACGCCAATGGTAGAAACTACGTTTGAAAACCCTAGACGGTTTACACATGCCCCACTAGGGAACAAGCCTCTTATTTGAGATGCTTCATGCACCTTATAGAAAAGTTTCTGCGTGCACCACACACGCCAGATAGTCCCCATTCATTTTACTTTTTATTTGTGTTTTTTAAAGTTTTATTTTAAAGTCAAATTGGTTTAATTGATATTAAATTTTTTGAAATTCTTAATTAATTTGAAAAGGTGATTTCTAATTATTGTCAAAGTAATTTTATTAGGAACATTTTGAAATTTAGTTTAATTTTTCAAAGACTTGAATTATTTATTTAAATTAGTTATCAAGTCAATAACTAAAATAAAGCAAAGTTTTTAATGGATTATACTTCAAAATCAGATTATGTTAATAAATTAACATAATGAGATTATATTAATTAAGATGATGTCTTATTTCAAAAGCTAAAGTAATTATTTTTCTTAATCTTATTAAGATTAATAATTAAATTGGTTCCTAATTAAATTTTAGAAATTTTGTTTTTAATATTAAAATTAATTATACCCCTTTATAATTAAGAAAAATGTTTTCTTAAGTAATTAAGAAAGGTGTTTCTTAATTAAAGTCCATTTATTTCAATTTGATTGAAATAAATTGAATTTATTAGAGAATTATTAATCTATTTATTTATAAATTATTTCTTTATTTACGAATAAAAGGTTTCTTGATTTATTAGAAATTGTATTTTTCTTAATTAAATTTGAAATTTTCATTTATTAATTGAAATATATGTTTTCTTCGGCAGCTTTGACAATGGTTTTCTAATTGATTAAAAAAAGATCTAGAATTTAAATCTCTAAATAAATAATATAACGAAATTTTTAGTTAAATTTAAATTATTTAATTTGATTTTTAAAATGATTTTCTTTAATATTAAAAATAGTTTCTAATTAAGGGAAGGTATTTTATAATTAAATTGGAAACAATTTTCTACTTAGATTAAAATTTCTTCCTTATTTTCAATAAAATTTTTTTAGAGGAGTCAAGATCGTTGGAAACAAATTTATAAATTGATTTGTTTTGAAAATCATTTTTAATTTCTATTTTGAATAGTAATTTAATTTATTTAGAAATCAATGAGTTTAATCTAATTTAACTATCCAAGGAATTAGAAATATTATTTTAAATTATGAAGATCAATAATAACAAGAATCAAACGAAGCTTTATATTTCATGTATATAATTTGATTATATTGGTATTAGAAATTGCATACTTTATTATATATATATATATATATATATATATATATATTAATTGAGAATATATTGGTATTAGAGACATTCTTCCACTATTCTCAATTAATATTCCACTATATTAGATTCACGTAAAATTATATGTTCCACTATTATATTGCCATTAGAGACATGCTTCCACTATTCTCAATTAATATTGATTCGAAAAATTATGGGTTAAAGTAGAATGACTATTTGTAAATAGTTTATAAATGTCATTAATTGAAGCAACTACTAATGATGGAGAACTAACATGATTGGATGCAAATATAATAAACATTAATTTTATGTTCTATGTCTAATCAAAACATTGAATGATGAAAGGATAGAGTTATATGAAAAAATTATGCACAGAAAAGTTAGTCAAAATTACTTTAACATTTCTAGATATTTGGATGCACTGATGTATTATTAAACATCAACCTTGATCTATAGATATAAATTATTTGATTAGAGAATTGAAATTTAATCTATCTAATTTTAAATATAATTTAGGGTTATAATTTATATCTATTGCCAACATATTAGGGAACCTAATAGGTCACACAAAAAGAAAATATTAAAGAAAGAAAAACATTTTAATTAAGTTAAACTTGATTGTAAAGTTTAACAAATTTTATGATTAAATATGATATATTTAATAAATAAGAATCCATACGATACATAATTGATATTTAATTATAATTTAATTTCAATTAAATTACTAAAATGTCTTAAAACTTATTATAAGTGAGCTTAAGCTTTAAAAGAGCTAGCACTCATTGATGCGTTTGGTTCAGCTTTTGGTAGGAGGAAAAGTACTTTTTTCTACCGCAAAAGCTATTTTAAGGAAAAAATGAGTGTTTGGCTGTAAACTTCAAAAGCACTTTTAGACTAGAAATAGTTTTTTTAAAAGCTAAAATACAGCTTTTTCAAAAGCTCAAATTTGGAGCTTAAAGCACTTTTTCATATAGACTTTTTATATCAATTGATGAGCCTATGTTTTAGTCTCTTTTAACCTTATGCTTTACACATAATTTTCACTATATCCACAAACTCATCTTCACGTTTATTTTAATATTTATATAATATTATTTGAATTTTTTATATGTTTTAATATTT
>JAOSBN010000003.1:25558165-25621971 GCA_027563595.1 Erythroxylum suave
ATATTTATATTTTAAATAATTTTATTATCAAATAAAATATAGTTAAAATTAATAAAAGTGTTTTTTATTTTTATGTTGTCAAACAGTTTACCGTATGAAGATCTTTTTAAAATTTTGTTTTTTTAATTGACAGTCAAACAGTCAACTGACTTTTTAAAAAAGCTCTTCTAAAAAAAGCTCTACTGACAAAAGCTCTATTAACAAAAGCTCTACTGATATAAGCTCAACCAAACAGGCAAGCCTCATTGTAACAGTTGCAGGATTCTCGCAACTTGTTATGCAAATACTGTTAAAGGTTAAATACTTATGCGACTATAATGGTTGAGATGAGTTGATTTTAGAAACAGTTTAAAGGAAATAATAAGAAAAAGGATCAAGCTTCAAAATAAGGTAATTTATTATCAATCATTTTATAAAATTTTAAGTGATTTTACCTTTTGAAAAATCAAATATGAAAAACTTTTGTAATTATTTCATTTATTACGAAATCAAATTCCCCTCCAATTTTTCAACAGTGACGATGGGCATTAACGAGTGAACAAATATGAGATCTTGCCGATAGTAAGCACAACCATATGATCGTTAGCATCAAATGAAACCCATCTTCATTTTTATACATACATATGAATATATATATATATATATATATATATATATATATATATGCACATTCATATATAAGGCACAGATTTATGGAGACTTGAGAGTAGGTGAATTACCTCTCTGTAACACATCAGGATCCACTGCAACTTCTTTTTCTTTTTCTACCTTCGTTCATGAAGTTCATAGATCTTTCTTAAGAATCGTACTAGAGTGAGTCATAATATCATAGTGGAGTCATGCACGAGACAAATGTGGGCTTGTTGAACATAAGGTTCTAGTTTCTTGCATATTAAGTCTTAGCCTACTCCAGGACTTACCTTTCCATGTCTTGTTATGATACTGAATTTCTTTTTGAAAATGGAGGCTATGTACTCTCTAACAATTCCTGAAAACGGTAGCCCGTCGTTTAACAAGTCTCCTCAAGAAACTTTCAACTAAGGATTCTTATTTAGATAATCCAGAAACAATTGCAATGTAATAATTAGAAAATATATTTACCCTTCTTGTTTGAACACACCATTTTCTTTTCACATCATACCCTAGGCTTTGTTTCCTTTCTAGTTTGAACTAAAAAACTGCAACCTTTGGAGTTATTGCAGGTTAAAATAACTTGGAATTGTTACCTCATTTCAGGTGATTTCAAATAAGCCTATTTTGGTCAGATCAATAATATGCAGATAGTCATCACCCATCAGATAGTTTGGTCTGTACATGAGTCATCACCCATCAGATGGTTTAGTCTGTACATGAATCATAACATGACCTCAACATGTTTATAATGTTAAACAATAGTAAATTGTAACATCAAAGGGACAAATAAAGAGAGAGATTCAAGGGATTGAGGATCAGTTCTCGATTTGTGGGCAGTACAAAGGATTAGTATAACAAGGTAGGAAATGGTGCTCCGAAGTCCTCAGTACAACATCCAAGATGAAACTGCCAAAAGTGGAAGCATCAACGCCAAACTCAAATTCACTAAGCAATCAACATCTTCAATTCTTTCCAGTTTCTTATGAAACGTATCCAACATTTTTGTGAAAGGACATTGCGGATCCTGTAGCAAGTGTTGCTTGGACCTTCAGAACACAGTATTACACTAAAGGAATGAACAAAATAAAATGAAAGGAATACAAGAATATTACCTCCTTAGTTGTACGATTACTTTGATCCTCAACTGAACTTCGTGTTCGATCATGATTTGTGGCATTTTCTAAATGTATGACATTGTCACCCTTATCATTGTTTTTGCTAGGATGGACTCTATAAGCAGAGTCAGTATGTACTGTTTCCATAACAGAGCCGAAAAAGTTTGTCACCGGTACCTATATGAGAGAGAGAGAGAGAGAGATTGAACAAACCAGGCAGATACAGTCCATTTTGAACAGACAAAATTTCAAGGATGGTATTAGGAGACTGTTTCAAGGAAGGAGTAGAGTTTAAGTGGTCACTTCAACTTTCTATGTTCCAAACTAATGCACTGACATGAAAAAATAGACGACCAGAGCAATGTTGGGACATGGTTCTAATCCTTCACCATTTTGGCTAATGAAACAAATAAGTTAAAGAGAAATTTCAGGTAAGATGGAGCAAGGTTTCATCCCTGGTTTGAAGGTGTCAAATGTATAACAAACACAGTTGCCTCGCAATCTTAAAGTTTGTTCAGTAAACTACAAAAAGGATTTTACACTTTAGAATGTAAACAAGACCACTAATTACAAAATTAAATTACAAGAGACTTGGTCTCCGCAACTAACATCAAAGGCAATTGCAAAGAACCAGTTCTAGAAGAAAAATTACAGAGTTTTACCTCAAACACAAGGATGTTAATAAAAGGTTCATCAAGCATATCAAAAAGAAGGATGCAACAATGTCAATACCTCTTCCAAACGCCGTTGGTACAAATCTGTTCGGTAATATGCAGTTGACATCAATGTATTTGGATCATATGAAGTAAAAAGACTGCAAAACGACAAAAAATGTGATCATGGTCACACACCAAAAAAAAAAACAAATGGAAAAAGCAAAGGGCATTCGTTATTTTGTTTTCCTTGTTCAGAATTTCTCTTAATATGGAAAATTACACCATGAAAATAAATGGTTCAACATTAAGACATCTTTAGCCGCCAAGGAAAAATCATCTGATTCCAGAAATAGAGTCAAATTTCAATCTGACTTGGATCAAATGAAATATAACAATATTGTGGTTGGATCAAATGAAATATAACAATATTGCGGTTTAGGGGCTAAGACCATGAGAATATCAAATATTCAGTAGAATCAAATTGAATAACAACACACAAACAACTTCCATCAAAAGATATATTCAACAAAAAAACTCACGAAGGATATGGATAAAGAGCAATTAAGGGGCCATATTATGAAGGGGAATCATGCTTTTGGCTACGAGAAAGCGATGATAGTTCCTACCCGTATATACCTGGTCAATGAGGCATTGTCATACATATTCAACTGCTCGAAAAAGGCAAGTGTGTAGAATGTAAAACGATCTACAACAGACACACCGACCTGTATAAGATAATAGGAAAACGTGTTAGCAGAACCTATCCTACCACCATAAAAGCCAAAGAATGTTGCTAAACTTGCACATTGTATCATATGCATGGTATCTGAGGTCAACTGTCTAATTAATAATACAAAAACTGGAATGTGTAATTACTAAACACATACATCTGAGTCCAAGTGATGCGAGTATGAATTTTCTCCTTTCATGCTACTTCCAATAGCCAAAACACCTGGAGAATGCAGCTGAAAGCAGGAAAAGAATATCAAACAACCAATGCTTACATGCAAAAAGGTATGTTACTTCATTGTCAGCATATCTATTTAATATTAGAAATATTCTATTAATACAAATTATAGTTGTTGCATCAAATTGTCTAACATAAGTAGGGGACAAAGGACAACTAGACATGATGTTAAGACCATATAGCATAACTATATGAATTGTATAGCTGTTTTCTCAAGACTTGATTTGCCACAACAACACAAAAATACAGATGCTAAAGTGTTGTGGGCTTCAATTAGAGTGATTTGTCATAAAATTACCGTCCACATTAAAAGGCCCTTGACACACATTTTTACAGCAACATTCATATATAAGAGACCAAACCTGATTGAATAGAGTAGCAGCTTGGCAAGTGTCCACCATTATCAACAACTCCTTGAATCTAGTTTATAATTGAAAACAATAGTGAGGTTGGTGCCATAGCAGTGCAGAAAGATGACAGCACAGATATTGGAAAATAAATTGAAGTAACAATCTAAGTTTTCCTTGTACCATTCTCAAAAGTTCTTCATTAGGAAAATTCACAATTAAGGATAGAGATAATCAGTCTACAGACATTATCAGTTTCAATTGACAGGGGTGAAATTTTTTTTTTGCAAAGTCGAAACATTATGTGAGAACTAAATGTTAAACCACATACATTACTGCTATATCATAATTTTTTGAAGTAAATGATTCTCTAGAGGTTAGAAGGCACACATCAACATCAACAAGACAAGTAATCACACCTACGCTTTTCCTTCATTTGCTTCACAGCATCAGCTAAATCATGACTCTGCAGCTCTTCAGAATCCTGAAATTTCAAGAACTCATCTCCTCCATGCCCTGTCATGTACAGAAGAATGTGGCTTCCTTCATCACTCAAGAGACGCTTTGATCTTGGAACAGAAAAAGCATGGCGTCCAGTCAAAACTCGTAAAAAGTTTTCAACAGTCACTTCGTAACCTCGATAATCTACCTGAGTCATTGGAAGCACACCAAAATCAGGTTCAGGAAGGAAACAAAATATTGAACAGCTCTAACCGTCCCTTTTTAATGACTTCCCTCATATTGTTCAAATAGAGTTGTTCTACCCTTACTATCCTTTGATGGTGATCAAAGGCTTAACAGGACATATTCATACAAGAACGCAAGAGAATCTTGAGATGTTTTGTTTCCGAGAATTGTGTCACTGCAATAAAAGCATACTCATACATAAGCAAGTAAATCTTTCCAAATATTCAGTATTTAGTTAATACTACCTCATTTGACCTTTTCTAAACAAACATCTAAGGCAATTGCAAACATCTGCAGTCAATTTCATAAATAAAAAATAAGCAGCCACATAACCAAAGATGATCAATTCATCCATTTGCATTTCAACTACTTCTTCAGAACATACGCATATCGTTATTGTGCTTCGATTGATAAGCACAATAAGTACAAACACCAAAGAGCCATCCTTTTAAAACAGATCAATCGCTATATAAAAGTTAAAGGAAACCTAAAGGGAAACACTGGAAGCCAACCTCAACATTATCTCCATACAAGTTAAGCCTATGATTTTCATTGTTGAAAACTTGGGCAGGGTACTTGTTCCTAGCATTGCAGGCCATGTCATCAGCCAGCATGAGTATAATCCTCTCATCGGGTATTCCTAGCCGCTTAACTGTCCTGCAAAATTAAAGGATAAAAAATAACATCAAGCTTATAACACGACATTATTCAAAGAAGATAATAAATTCTTTGAAGGCGTAGCAAGAAAACCTTTTCCACCAAGTACTTACCTATACAAGGACAACGTGTTAGCCATATGCCGGTAATTAAACCTGAAAACAAAGGACATCAAATGACTCGATCTTAACATAAATGATTGAACATGTCAAAAACACTCAAAACTAAAACAACAAACCAAACCCCATCTGTTTAAGAAACCCAAAGGTCCAAAATAGGTCATTAGCTTATTACAAAAGAGTTGAATTATAATTAAGACAAAAGAAAGAAAGAAGAGGGTTTTTCAGTACCAGAACCGAGAAGTACAGACCAAAACAGCCCAGTTGTTGGTGTGGATGGTGGGTTCAGTTGGAGAAGTGTGATGAGAGTAGGCCATTGAACTGGTGAAAAGGCTAAAACCCAATAGCGAAAACAGCAAAACTGCAATCTTTGAACGCCATTTACCAAAGATCTTTAGCCCCATGAGATTCAATCCCCTGCTCATCATTAATTCACAAGTATCACAAAGCCTAGAATCTGCTCTTCTTGTTTCTTCAATCGAAAGAGGATCTAGCAATAACTTTTAGTTTCCATATGAAGTTGGATATCGAACTTCAGACGAAAGTAGAGGGGCCGAAGGCGAAGAGGGGTCGCCGGTGAGGAAGCAGCAGCGACAAAGGTGGTAAAACGGCGATGAACAGAAAAGTAATGCAACGGAGGAGAAGCAGACGGGGGATTCAAGCCAAAATGTTTTTCATTTCACCGCCAAACGACGGCGGAGAGCCTAACAGTAACAGAGACACCGATGTTGGAAAAGAAGGAGAAATTACGAAAAGGTCCTAACCAGATCGACGGTGTGTGTCCATTAACTTATAAAAGATACCCTTTAACTATTTTTAAGAATCATTTTATTATTTAAAATTATTTTGTTATATTGAAAATATTTGTCAACTATTATTTCGATTTTTGTTTAATTATTTTATATACGATTGATTGTTACTAATATATTAAATTTTATATGACTGCTTTTAGTATTTTAAAAATTATAATAATTTCACATAAATTTAATAAAATATTTCTATATTTTAAATATTAATATGTATTTTAAACACTTTTTGAAAAACTAAAATATTTAAAATAAATAAAATTATGTATAAGATTTGCATCTTTTATAATAGGAATGAAAATAGAAGGTGAGAAATAGATCGTTTTCCTTTATAATTATATTGATATTAACTTATGGAAAATTGTTGATATATACTTAATGTAAATACTGCCTAATTGATATTTTTATTTTTTAAAAGTTTTCATATCGAGTAGGATTTTTATTAATTAAATATAAAATTATACAAAAAGAGAAAAAGTCGTTCCAACTAATGTTATGATAAAAGATTCAAACTAAATCATAACATTTCTACCCAAATTTAATTTAAGTTAAAAAACTAAAAATATATTTTAAACTTATAATAAAATACAAGATAAAAATGTATTTTAAATTTTATCATTTACATTTTAAATTAAATTATAAGGTTTTGTATCTTTTAATTTAAACCTCTGCGTTTACGAAAACATTCAAATAAGACTTCATTAGTAACTGACATGTTCTTCTTCTTCTCGAAGAATTCACTATTCATCTTCTTGTCTTGTTCAGTAAAGTCCAAAGAATCTCAACTTGCTAGAGTCCTACGATGGGTCACCTCTCCGTTAAGTAATTGAGGTGTCTTGCACTAAGTTGCTTCCATTTTTGTCATCTCTGCTATCGGTTTCTCCTCCAACTACTCCGTTTGGTGATTTGCCACATATGTTGCTAATGATACAGACTTTGAGTTGATCGCTTGGGGCTGCTTGTGTAAATGAAATGGTGGCTTTTTTTAGGAACTTGTAACTAGGTAAGGTAAAGTCTTTACCATCGTCATGGAATACACAGAATGTGCAGGTTGGTGGATCCGAATTCGTTTCTCCACGCAGGTTAATGTTCTACAACTTCATGAATTTAACTTGAAAGAAAAATGATTTTGCATAAGAGCATTGCCAACTAGTATTCAGATGTCACGTGGTCTTTTTGCGTTGTATAAGGCTTTGATCTCTTTATATTTTTGTTGGAAGGAAGCATTCACGGCAACATGACAATAAACCTTCTTCACTTGAGTGAATCTCCTAGGAGTAACAATAAGCAAATATTACAACGAATAAAACATGTATAGGCTATCCAAAACAATCAATCAACAACGTTCACCATATGAATAGAAAATTTTCTTTAACGTGGCAAAAATTCCTTCGACGTGAAGGATAAGAATCATGAGACCTTTTGCCGGTCTAAACAACTGAAATTCACTATCACCAACAATGCCTTACAAATTTCTAGCAACCACAACAACCAGAAATGAAAGGTTCAACATCATACAACCACAATAAGTAGAGAACAACACTAAGAGAGAATCACAATTAAGGCTCTATGTTCTAACAATATCTAGAAAAGTTCCCACCGTTAAAATCCAATCTCTACCATTCAAAATAAAGAGCAAGAAGTCAAGAACAAGCTCACAAAAAATCAGCTCAATCAGTGAAAGGATGACTGCCCAATCGTAAAAAAATGATGAAGCTCGACAGTGCTGGAAATGCCCAGAAAATCAATACGATTTTGACAACAAAACCTCAACTTCTAGATCTCCAAAACAGAATCACACTATTCATAATCAAGAACAACGAGTCTTCCACCTCTCCATTAAAAAATAGCCCAAACGAAGCAAAATTCACTGTCAGATCGTCGCCAAAAGACAGGTAGCTCAAATCTGGAATTTTCTTCTTCTTCTTCACCTCTCTCTCTCTCTCTCTCTCTCTCTATCTTTTGGTCTTGAAAAATGATAGCCTCTCACACACACATCCTTACTGCTGAAAATGGGGTTTATATCCCAAAAGAAAAGATAAAAATACCCCTTGGTTGAAAATACGTAAATACCCTTGGGTTTGAAGTGAAATTACTTAACAATGAGTTTTACCACATAGGAGAGAATACTTAAACCTAACAATTCTCCCCTTTCCTAACTATATGAAAGAGGATGCCAAACCGGCACTCAAATGACATACATCAAATTTCATTCTTGGTAGAGCTTTGGTGCACATATTAGCACCATTATCATCTGTATGTATCTTTTCAAGCTCAACAGACTTAGAATCCAAAACATCACGGATCCAATGATATCTCATATCAATATGTTTTGATCTACTATGAAAAATAGGATTCTTACCAAGATGAATAGCACTCTGACTATCGCAAAACATCACATATCTCTTCTAAGTGAACCCAAGCTCGTTCATAAACTTTTTCATCCATAACAACTCCTTACAAGCTTTGGTGGCTGCAATGAATTCAGCCTCCATGGTAGACAAAGTAATGCATTTTTGCAACTTGGATTGCCATGCTACGGCTCCCCCTACAAAGGTAATCAAATAACCAAAAGTAGACTTTCTTGAATCAATATCCCTAGACATATCAGAATCTGTATAACCACAAAGCATAGGCTCATCAGTCCCATAGCACAACTTCAAACTAGAAGTGCCACGGAGATATCTCAAAATCCACTTGACTACATTCCAATGCTCCTTTCCTGGATTAGAAAGAAATCTACGAACTGTACCAACCACATGAGCTATATTTGGTCTTGTACAAACTATGACATACATCAGACTTCCTACTGCAGATGTATAAGAAACCTTTTGCAGGAATTCTTTATCTGGCTCATTAGAAGGAGATTGCTTCATGCTCAATCTAAGAGATGACGAAAGAGGTGTACTAACAGCTTTTTCCTTAGCCATATTGAACCATTGTAGTACCTTCTCAACATACCTCTCGTGAGATAGCCATAACTTCTTGCATTTCCTGCCATAAACAACTCTTATGCCAAGAATCTGCTTTGCTGAACCCAAATCTTTCATAGTAAGGGACTTGGTCAACTCATTCTTTAAATTCTTAATTCTTGAAGAGTTAAGACCTACAATAAGCATGCCATCAACATACAACAACAAAATGATGAAGGCATTGTCAGAAAATTGTTGCACAAAAACACAATGATCAGAAGTAGTCTTCATGTAGCCTTGCTGACCCATGAAAGACTCAAACTTCTTGTACCATTGCTTTGGTGCTTGTTTTAAACTATACAAGCTCTTCATCAGTTTGCAAACATGGTCTTTTTTCCCCTTCATCATAAAACCTTCTAGCTGCTCCATGTAAATCTTCTCCTCTATGTCACCATGGAGGAAAGCAGTCTTCAAATCCATCTGCTCAATCTCTAAATCAAAAGTAACAGCCATGCCTATTATAACTCGAATGAAAGACATCTTGACTATTGGTGAGAAAATCTCCTCAAAATCAATCCCCCTTTTTTGACTAAAGCCCTTGACAACTAATCTGGCTTTAAACTGCAGAGATGATGAATTATCTTCTTACTTCACCCTATAGATCCACTTATTCTTCAAGACTTTTCTGTCCATGGGAAGCTTCACCAGTTCAAACATCTCATTATCATATAAGGATTGCATTTCATCATTCATAGCTATAACCCATTTAGCCTTCTCCTCACTCTCAATTGCGTCTTAGTAGCATTCAGGCTCTTCTGTATCTGTCAACAACACATACTCACAAGGTGAGTACCTAGTAGATGGCATATGGTCTCTGGTGGACCTCCTGGCTGTAACTTCTTCCTGCTCACCAAGTACCTCATGATGATCCTCAACAACATTATCTATAGGAACATTAACCTTACTACATCTTGAGTATCATCTTGCAGATCAACTTGATTCTCATCATTAGCTGCATCAGGTGTATGAGTTGAAGGAGTTTGATCTAAATCAATCAAACTTTAAGTCTAAGGCTTTGTCTTCTCCACTTTGCTAATATCTTGAATAGTCTAATCTTTTACAAAGATCACATCACGGCTTCTAACAAGTTTTTTCTCAATATGATCATAACATCGGTATCCAAACTCATCTTGATCTTAGATAATGAAGATACACTGTCTTATCTTGAAATCTAACTTAGACCTTTCATCTTTAGGGACATGGATAAAACATTTGCAACCAAATACCCATAAATGGTCATAGGAAGGCTTCCTACCATACCAAAATCTATCAGGAACATCATTTTACAAAACAATGGTAGGATTCAGATTGATAACATATGTAACCGCAGACAATGCCTTACCCCAAAATGAATTAGGCAGTTTGGCATCTGAAAGCACACATCTAACTCTCTCCATCAATGTTCTGTTCATCCTTTCTACTAAGCTATTCAATTGTGGAGTCTTAGGAGGTGTCTTATGGTGTCTAATACCATGCTCTTTACAATATGCATCAAAAGGTCCACAATATTCACCTTCATTATCAATGCGAACACATTTCTACTTATTGCCAGTCTTTCTCTCAGAATAAACACAAAATTCTTTAAATGCACCAAACACTAGATTCTTTGACTTCAAAACACGAACCCAAAGCTTCCTTGAGTGATCATCAATGAAAGTCACAAAGCATTTTCCACCATCAAATGACTTTTCTTTCAAAGGACCGCATACATCTAAGTATACCAACTCAAGCAACTCTTTCTTTCTAGAAGGAGGATGATGTTTAAAGGACTCCCTTTTCTGTTTTCTAGCCAAAGAACACAAGTGTCTAGCTCTCCACCTTTCAGATCAAAGAGCAAATTTTTCTTAGCTAGAATATTTAGCCCTTTCTCACTAATATGACTCAGCCTCTTGTGCCATAAATTTGAAGACTCATCACTCTTAACTGCATTCACTATATTCATAGGGATTGTAGTTTGTAACCAATATAAGCCCAAAGTTATAAACCCTCTAGCCATAACTAATGAGCCTTTATAAACCATGCCATGCTCAAACAAATTGGTGCCATATCCATCATGATACAAGTTTTCACAAGAAATCAAATTCAATCTCACATTTGGTGCATGTTTAACATTCTTAAGCACCAACTTTATGCCAAGGTTGGTCTCCACAGTCACACTGCCAATGCCCGCTACTTTGGATACAGTTTCATTACCCATCTGTAAAACTCCAAAGTCAACTGGAGTGTAAGATGTAAAGAGTTCTCTCCTTAAAGCAACATGGTGTGTAGCACCACTGTCAAGTATCCAAACAGTGTCTTTGCTGGCAACTTTGAGCATATCTCCGTCACGAGTAACTGTCAAATCAACTAAAGTAACAACAGTGACCTGATCATTGTTGTCATCATTGCCCTTCTTTTCTTGCTTGCCTTTGTCGCTTTTGTTCTCCCTTTTCCACTTAAAGCAATACTTCTTAATGTGCCCAATTTACCATAATAGTGACATTCAAGGTTCTTATACCTTGACTTTGATTTACTCCTGCTCTTGCCTCTGTTACTGAGGTCTTGACTCTTATTTCTACTTCTCCCGCTGCCTTTAGTGACAAAAATATTTGATTGTGATATGAAAGCCCCTGAGTTCTTCTTCTCACTTCTTTATTTAGAATACCACTTTTTACATACTGCATGGTTAAAGTACCATCAGGAGAAAAATTTGTCAAATACACCCAAAAATTCTCCCAAGAATCAAGAAGTGTATTTAAAAACCAAAGTCCCAAAATTTATTCATCAAATTTCACACCCATACCAAACAACTAATCAAAGATGATCTTAAATGCATTCACATGATCAAGAATTGAGCTCCCCTCATTGTACTACAAACGAATAGCTTCTTTAAGCAAGAACAACTTATTGTTACTAGTCTTAGAAGCATACAAAGATCCAAGCTTGTCCCACAAAGTTTTGGCATGTGTATTATTAGTAGTATGATTCAACACATTATCTTCAACCCATTGTCGAATAAAGCCACAAACTTGCAAATGCTCAAAATCTCATTCCTCATCAGTTTTGGACTTAGGCTTCTTAGTAGCAAAAACAGGCAGATGTAATCTTTTTAAATTTAGAAGATCCTTCATCTTCCCTCTCCAACTGTGATAGTTTGTGCCATCTAAACAAATCATTTTACTTAAATTTACCTCCATTATTCACAAAAGCAAACTACACCCAATTAACAAATTAACTAAGTTTTGATGCCACTCTGTTGGGAAGGAAGCAGTCATAACAATAAGACAATAAACCTTCCCCACTTGAGTGAATCTACTAGGAGTAACAATGAGCAAAAATTACAACAACAAGAGATAAGTCCCTCAACAAAGCCCTAAGGAAATGTAGTAAAGAAACAAGCGACTGAATGATGTAGGTAACTAATGAAGTCTGTAACATAGCAAGTACTTGATGTCAACAATATTTGTATGCAATCTTCTTAAGGAAACTAAGTGTTGTATGTGCACCTTATGTTCTCTTATTACTGAATATGAGAAGAAGAAACATGTCATTTTATATAACTACTGGACCCACTTCTATTTTAAAATAAGAATGTCATGTTAGGGAGAATGGGTGCCTTAATATGTAAAATTAAAAAAAAAGTCACGTGGCATTTAACTGATAGATTTTTCATCTTCATAAGGTCTAGTTTAAACGTTTTGTAAATGTTAGAATTCAAATTGAACACCTCAAAAGGTTCAAATTAAATGTCCTGAAACGTTAAGGTTCAACTTAGATTATAATGTAAATGTTAGGGTTTAAAATACATTTTTTGCCTATAATAAAACTTGAATCCTAACTCTTTAAAACTTTTAAATTGAACCTTAACATTTTCAAAACGTTCCAAACAGACTCTAAATAAATGAAAAAATTTGACAAGTTTAACTCTCCATCAGTTAAAGATAATGTCAATGCTGACATAACATTAATTTTATATTTTTAAAAAGAAAGTAGGTTTCACTGTCGCATAATTAGCTTTTTAAAATTAATCAAAAAATACTAGGACTCATTGTTATACATTTCATATAGTGAGTTCCACTTGCCATATGGAAATGAGGCTCAGTTTTTATTTAAAAAATAAAAAATAATATCATGTCAGTATTAATATGACTTTTAACTTATTGGTTTGCTTTGAATGTTTTGAAAATGTTGGAGGTTCAATTTGAATGCTTTGAAATATTAAGGTTTGTTCTGTATTTTGTTGTAAACGTTGAGGTTACAAAATGCGCTTTTATTTGGTCAAATGTTTAATTTGAACTATAACTTAACTTCTCCGTCAATCCTCTAGTACAAAAAGCATATTCAATATTCTTTGTAGGCCAATTGTTAGATGTGCATCCTACGTAGCAAATGAGACGAAAAATAAAATAATTAAACAAATTAAGGCTTTCTTTTTCTCTCTTCTCTCTTCTCTATCTCATCTTTCCTCTTTCCTCTCTCCTCTCCCCTCTCTTTCTCTTTCTTTCTCTTTAACTTCTATTCTTTACTTTTCTTAGAATAAAAGACTCTTCTATCTATGAATAGAAATTTATAGGGCTTGCATCTATACCATTATACACATGAAAAATAAAACACGTTTATACAAGCTCCACCTCTTGTTTATGGTATGAGCAGTTGTGATTTGAATCGAATGCATCGATGAAGCCTTAGCATTGAAATGTAGATGGATTTACATTCCTCTTCTTTTGGAGATCTCCAAAGGAAAACTAATGTAGAGCATAAGACTATTTTGTTAACTCATAAAACTAAACAAAATTTTTGGATGCATATTCTTAGGATTGTAGGTTTTGAAATAATGGGACTAAGTATTAGGAAATCATGCTTGGATCTAATCTTGACTGCAATAGAATAATAACAAAACTTGATTGTATTTTGATTTCTCGAAAATAAAGCTCACTTTAATTGTTTAAAATGATTAGCACGTAAATTATAATAAAGCATGAATCTTAATTTGTAACTTATTTCAAAACTTGATCATATTCTTGTCGTATCCCTTGAACCATTTTTAAAATACGTTCACTTCAACCATTGTAGCTGCATAAGTATTCAATCTCTAACAACATCTACAAAACAAGTTGAGAGACCTCTGTAACTATTTTAGAGAGTGCTAACTCTATTAAAGTTTAAGTATATTTATAATAATTCTGGACATTTTAATAATTTAATTGAAATTAAATTCTAATTTTAATTAAAATTTAATTAGAACTAAAAACAATTATAATTAAATATCAGTTATGCCCAAATAAGATCTAACATCTCTTATTGATCCTTATTTATTAAATATCTCATATTTAATCATATAGTTTCTTAAACTTTGCAATCAAGTCCAATTTGATTAAAATATATTTACTCTCTTCAACCTGTTTTTTATATGTGACTCATTAGGTTCTCAAATATATTGATAATTGATACGAATTATAATCCTAAAACATGTTTAGGATTAGATAAATTAAACTCCTCCATAATCAAGATTTAAGTTTAGCAACACATTATTACCACCTAAATATCTAGGAATGTCAAAGTAGTTTTGACAAATCTTTGTCATGTATGATTTTTTTGTATAATTCAATCATTTTTATCATACAATGTTTTGATTACACATAAAGCATATAATTAATGTCTATTTTAGTCTAATTATATTAATTCTTCACCATTAGCTATTGATTCAGATCATAACATTTGTAAATGAGTGCTTTCTTACATCTTACAACTTTCAACTTGATTATCTTCATAATAAAGAACATCTGCTTAAATACATCCTTAGATCTTTAATTAGCCAATGATTTCTCAAATCAATACTAATCGAGAACAATGAAACATTCTCCCTAATTACTTTAAGGTGATGAATCCTATCTTGATCACACAACTACCTCCATATAGTTCACGCTGCATCCAATGCCTATTGATTGAATTACTTATTATTAGAATAGGTCATAAGTAGCATCAAAACATAGCAATCCTTATATAAGATAAATTTGGAGGCTTTAAGTCAAATGATCACTCATACAATCATTACAATGAGAATTTCTATAGACGTACAAGTAATATTCCAAATAGATTTCTCATATGGGTCAATTAAGTGAACTTGTTCTTTGACCAACATTTACATATTTGTTTATCTTCATACTTTAGTCTATAATATCAACTAACTTTTTACGTTTTGTTAATGTCCAATCTTAATAAAATATTGACTAGGAACAATTTATGGATAATAAATAAAGACAATATAAATCTCATACTTATAATCTCATCATAATTTTATTTGAAATTTATAATTGTCTTATGGATTTTATTATATACATCTAAATATATACAAGATAAAGTTTGTCTTTAAATTATTTTTTTCACTAAACTACAATCAACGTATTGGCTCTAGGGCATAAACTAACAACCCCTACTTGCACTAAGCCAATTGATTAAGTATCATATACCATATCACCATATGGTGATCATGATACTGTTAGGATAGTGGCCTAATCAGAGAATTCTACAAGATTCTCTATAATGAGCCAGTTGCTCCTTTTACATGCCTAATGGTTCTAATGTTCCACAGTACATTGCTATCTCAAACAATGCAAAGAACTATATCAAGTTCACTAAAGAACTTATTAATCCAATTAATCATTTCCACTAAATGAAAAATGAATTATAACTTAATTAGCAACCATTGCTACATTGGATTTCCAACCTTAAAATGTTATTATTCTCATTAAAATAGAGCTTAATTAGGATTAACTTCTAAAGTTAATATCCATACAACCTTGAACTCAAATATCAACTCATACATAAAATAATGGATATCTTCAATACTTCACAAGTATTAAATATCTCAAATAATAAACATCTTTAGTACATTATCTATATACTTGGACCTAGAATTCTAATCTATCTTTATAGATTTGATTCCCAAATTAAATTGTTACCTTTTTTATATTCAATAAGATTTGTGGTTGGACAATTATATGTTCAATAATTGAAAATTAGAATTATTGTTCTCTATAAGCAATATGTCTCTCAACATACTCTCACAAAAGAGGACAATTATACTCCCACTAATCTTCTTGTAGACATAATAAATTCACAATCATCTTCAAAACAAACTATTTGAATTTATCATAAAAGTGAATCTTTCAATGTCTTATAGCCTTTCAACTATACATCTAATATATCAACAAAGGCATTGGTTCTAACTGGATTTATTGTCATGATATTTGAACTTTTCAAATTTCATCTTACTCCCACTACTTATCTTGAGAACCATTCTCTTATAAGTATATATTGAAACAACCAATTTGTTTAATAAGTTGGTAAGATTATATCCATCCATTTGGACATGTCTTAACCTTTTATTTTCCACTTTAGTTTTAAACTTGATGGATAATGTATGCCTCAACCAAGCATCACATCCTTAAATCGTTAACTTTGACTCTTTCAAAAACTTAGCATTTCATATTTAATATGAAGTATTGCTAATTATTCTAGTTAGAAGGATTAAAGGTAAGTCATTGCACTAGACATCGCTATAGAAGAAATAAATATTGCATTACAAATAAATATTGCATTACACAATCATATTGTATATTCCTCCTTATATGAAACCATACTCTTATGAAATTTTATTGTGATGGAATTCACCAGAGAATCTTTTTCCCTATAAATAATTGAAAATTTAAAACTATCTACAACAATCTCGTTGAAGTGCTTTACAATTCTTAATGGTTAATTTTTACACAGACTTATACAATTTGAACTTTTCAAAAATTTAGATTGATATTTCATTTAATATATATGACTATATCACATAAAGTCATTAGTAATATAATGAAATATAAGTATTATCTTTTTATGAATTCTTATTGCATCCAATACATTACATGTTTAACATTTAACAATCTATTTCTTATAATGCTTTGATCATTGTAGTAATGATGAATCTGAATTTAGTATTAAATATTCAAAAGCATGAATTATAAATACACTTGGTCTCTATCATATTACATATAAGTAAGAAAAGCCATTTCTTCAAATGATAACTATTATCATACTATAGCAAATGCGTTTAATTTTACTCTAAGTTTGTGCTTTTAGTAGGCTAAATTAAGTGAAACAATTCCATTAAAGTACTATCAACCCTACTTTATGCAACCTATTGCATCTTGCTTTCATGATGTTGAAGTACATATTACATGTTGTCGTCAAAGTTTATGAGACATTAGTCAACTAAAAAATAGAATACTAGAATACAAGACATTTACAAAAGCACTAGATAAATTACAGAGATGCCAGAGGAGAGTACTGTCCAGAGCTGAGGACTTACTGCTAAGAAAAGAAGAAGAAACATTAATTAGCAAGTAGAACAAGGCCCTATAAGACATAAAAATCAAGGATGATTTGGCTAAAAGAAGGGAAGAAGTGCAGTTAGTACTCCATTAACTCAATCAAAGCAAAGAGGAACAAAAACCAGATTCAATACCTAGAAAATGATTCAGGACAGAAATACCAAGACTAGGAGAGCAAGAAGTGACGTTACTTTTGAATATTTCAATAAGTAAAAAGAGGAATTATAGATTATTACAAATAACATGATAAGGAGAATAAGGTAGATTCAAAAAAGGATAGGGCAGAAACAAATAAAGAAATATCAGGGGAGGAATCAAAGAAGCTTTATTTTCTTTAAATCCCGACAAAGCCCTAAGCGCAAATGGCTATAATGGGAGATTCTTTAAGAGGAATTTGGATATATTGGCTGAGGAAGTCACATACGTTGTCAAAAAAAATTTTAGAAAGGAACGATACTAAAATAATGGAATAAAATCTTTGTGAACCTAGTCCCTAAACAACCTAATGCATGCAAGCTTGAACAATTCAAGCTAATTGCTTACCGCAATAGAGTTGCAATATACTCTACAAAACCATTACTAAGATACTTGCAAGTAAATTGAAGAGGAATATGGAAAACATCATAAATCTAATCCAGATTGCATTAATTGGAGGGAGAACAATAGGCACAAACATTGCTTTGTCAAGACTTTCTTAAAGACTAAAATACTAAGTCAAAAGTGAAGAAGTGCACAATAAATATAGATTTGGCAAAGGCATATGACTCAGTCAATTGGAGTTTCATGTTTAGCATCTTACAGGTAGCAAGTTGCCCCCTTTGTTCAAGAAATGGAATGAAGAATGTGTGACTACGACTTCCCTTGTTGTTTTGGTGAATGGAGAACCTACTAGGCTAATCAAAGCTAAAAGAGGGCATAGGCAAGAGGATCCACTATCCCCTTACCTATTTGTGTTTTGTATGGAGGTCCTCTTGATCATATTTGTAAGGAATATGGAAAATAACTCAAGATTTCAATAACATCATCGATGTAAAGGTAGCCAAATAACACAGGTTACTTATGCGGATGACTTGTTATTATTTTATAGGGCTGAAAAATAATTGATAGAAGTTCTCTCAAAATCAATGGAGGATTTCATGACAATGTCTATATTGAAAACAAATCTAAGTAAAGCTACTTTTACATGTCTTCAAATTGTTGAACTAAATATGCTACTAAGGCAATGAGTAAAGGACTAAAGTAAGCAAATCTCCCAATTAAGTACCTTGGAGTGCCTATATCACAAAAGAAGACTCACAACATCATATTGTAGACCTACAATTGACACACTTAAAAAAATAATCAATCATTAGTGCAATACATACCTCAATTATAGTGGAAGACTACAACTGGTCCAAACCGTCTTAAACAAGCTAACAAATTATTAGGTCAGCAACACATCTCTCCTAAAGAGTGTGCTTAAGGAGATTGACTAGGAAGTTGAAAGACTTCTTATGGCAAGGCGCAAGATATGAGAGTAACAAGGCTAAAGTTAGCTGGAGTATAATCTGTAAGCCTAAAACTAAGGAGGGTTAGGAATATACTTAGCTAGGTTGTTAAACCAAGTCAGCCTAGTAAATAAACTGTGGAGATATGAAGCAAGAAGGTTGAACTCTGGGTAAAATGGATAAATAGTGTGTTGAACAAAAGTAGCAGTATATGGAAGTTAGGGATAAAAAAAAATGTCTTATAATTTCAAACAAATACTAAACACAAGACAATGGATGTAGGAGCTAATTTTCCATAAGATTGGGAGTGGGGAACAAACCATGTTTTGGTTCAATAACTAACACTCCAAAGGACCAGCATACAAAATTCAGGAAATACAACACCTATTGATGTGAGCAAGACCTGATACTAAGCTGAGCAAGCTAATAAGGAACAACAGATGGTATTGGCCTTTCCATGAAAACAGGAATGTCAACATCATAATGGGGAATCTGCCAGCATATCAGGTAACATCTCATGATGAAGTATTATGGACATTAAAGGGTTCAAGATATTTAGCTCCAAGGTATGTAGAGGTTTAACTTTAAAGGGATATAAGCAATAAGGAGGAAAAACTAATTTCGGATACTGATATTTATCCAACACATTCACTTATACTATGGATGGGGTTGATTGGGAAACTCCTCACCAAGGATAGAATAAAGTTCTCCATCAATTTTCTAGAGTGCGAGCTATGCAATTACAACTTGGAAACTTTGGGTTATCTGCTGGTTAGGTGAGGAACTTTAGATTATTCAGAAACAAGACTAAGCAAAGAGTAGTTATTTTAGCAAATATTCCTCCAATGCAAACTCTTTATGAAAGCTAGAGAAATAATAAACAACCTGTCAACAAGCATGAGAGAAAGATGATTACTTGAATGATTCATTCTAAAGTTTTATGTAACTAGAATAATAGATTTTCCAAACTTTTGTAACTATTTTTTTTTGGTACCTAGTCAGATTGTACAATTTTTCTTATATCAATGAATTACTTAATTTTTGAAAAAAAAGAAAAAGCTAATACTTCCTTATTATTTTTATTCATTCATTCTTCAAGATTAAATATACAATGGTTGTTACTAAATATTTGGATAAAATGACATTTAGACTACAACTTATAACATAGCATTGCCAAGTATCCCATACTATCTTTATTTAACTAACTTGGAATATTCCTTAGAATGATGCATAATCATGCATCCAAATAGGTTGATTTGTCTTTCATTTGACCCTTTTTCCACCAATTATGTTGTATTCTCTTCATGCACTCTTAGCCCATCGTCCTTTAGACTAAGTTGCATATCACTTATCTTTATATAAGGGATTTTTTTTAGAATTTACTTTATATTAGAAAACTTCGATGCAATAACACATAGTGCAGGAGAAAAGAAATATGTAATATATATAGAGATTTTGAAATTCTCCAATATTATGATTTTGGCTATTCTAAATTGGGCTTGTTAGAGATAACACCCTTGGGTTGGTTTATAAGTGCATATGGATATTGTGCTCCAAAATGCACAATAATAGGTTAACTAACTTTAAAATCAAATGTTTATAATTTTGAAATTGTTCTTTCGGAAAACATTATATAAAGGAAAGCAATTGACTATTCTAAAACAAAAGGGACTAGAATCTTGTTGCTTAGGTGAGATTTTTTGCAAATTTTTCTTTAAATGATAGATGCAACTTTTGATTTTATCTCTAAATAAAACACATGATCAATGCATCATCTAAAGGCCTTTATCATTATAAGAATTGTTTGATATTTGATTAAGGTAACATCTAAAAGAATTTATTAGCAACAAAGCTAGTTTAGATTTGCCAGTGATTATTTGCTTTTAGTACAAATTACATGAATTGTATTTAAGTACTTTTGATAGGTACATGATGCTTAAAAGTTAAAACCATTTTGTTCTCATCTTATTGTACAAGAGCAGTGTATTATATTACAGATAATTATGATATACCATAAGGTTTAAGGCACTTTAATCCTTAAGTATGATCTTTTGCATTATTGTAATTGTGAAATAATAAGTATGGAACTTTAAATGATAACAATTGTTGATATGTTAAGAGTTAATATAAATTTTCAATTTTATATTAAATTTTTATTATACTGAATACTCATATTTTTATTTTTAATAATTACAAGAATTAATTAATTTAAAAAAAAATTGATATGTTAAGAAATAAATTAAATTAAAATATTAATATTAATATCTAGTACTATAATAAAAATTAAGACGATGAAATTAAATAAATTTAGATTTCTAATTTTGATTATAAATGACAATAAATAATATGTTTATTTTTATTTTTATTAAAAATTTCCAATTAAATAAATTTTATTGAAAAAAAGATTAAAAACAATAAAAATACAAGATAAAAGGCAATATAAAAATAAACTGTCTTTAAAAATTGAAATAAAAAAGAACAATGAAATGAAAATATAGAAGAATATGAAGTCCTGGTAGTTTGAATTTGACGTTAGTAAGACACACAACAAAGTGAAGTGAATGTTGTAACCCTTAGCTTAGAGTGTAAGCATTCATTAGCCTTGGCCACCTTTATTCTCCTCTCTAGTATTAATAAGTGCATTCACTTTCTTCTCTTTTTTTATTGTAATTTTTCTACTGTCAAAATACTATTTATAATTGGCCTTTTTTTCCCCTTAATACTTCAAATTTCTAAATTCAGTTTGGTTAGCCCATTTTCTTAACAAGTTCCATCTTTTTTCTCCTATTTTTATTACCAAGTATAATTTTACACGAGTTGTGGCAAAAGGGCTATTTTGGAGTTGAAACGGAGGTTCATATCAGCTTTCCTATTACTCCATTTCTACCTTATCCTATGAACATTCATCCATTTATTTTTTGTAGGTCTCATTTATTGAATAGATGGATGCTGATGAAATATGATAAAAACAGAGTAATAAGATCAGATGATCTATTCCGAAATAATTTCCCTTTTTTATTCTCTCTATCTCTCTCTTTGGGTAAATGTTTTGTTCTTTGTGGGTTTTATTTGGATACCTTGTTTTGTTTTGTTTTTTCTTTTATGTGGTGTTATTTGGATCATTCTTTTAGAGACTATATAAATATTTCTTACTTTGATTTCTTTATATTGTCATAGAAAGGAACCAACCATGAAATTGAGAGGCCATTCCCTTAAGTTGCATTACATGTCTATATATCTTGTTCTAAATCAAATAGCCTTAATTTTTTCATTCATTCATTCTTCAAAATTAAATACATAAGGGTAGTTACCGAATATTCAGATAAAATAACATATGGACTATAACTCATAACATACTATTGCCAAGCATCCTATATTATCTTTATTTAACTAACCAAGAATATTCTTTCGAATTATGCATAACCATACTTCTAAATGGTTAGAGTTATATTTCTTTTGTCATTTTGTTTTCCACCAAATTTTTTATATTCTCTTCATGCCCATCATCCTCCAAAGCCAGACCAAGCTGCATATCATTTAGCATTATAAAGGGCATTTTTAAAAATGCAATAACATATAATGCAGGAGAAAACAAACATGTGACATACAGAGTTTTAAAATGCTTTAAAATTATGATTTTGGCTTTACTAAACTCGGGCCTATTAAAGATAACACCTATATATCGGGTCATATATACAAACGGATATTATGTTGTAGAATATATATGGATAGGTTAATTAACTTGGATGTGAGATATTTATAATTTTAGAGTTGTTCTTCGGGAAATCATTATGTAAAGGAAAGTGATTGACTATTCTAATGTTACAGGGGAGTAGCAGATGATAGGTGCAACTTCTGATTTCATTGATAAAGTAAACACATGATCAATGCATCATCTAAAAAACTTTACTAGCATAAGAATTATTTAATGTTTTATCAATGCATCATCTGAAAGACTTTATCTGTGACAAAGTTGGTTTAAACTTACCGGTGGGCTTTTTTGCTTCCTATGCGAATTATATGAGTTATATTTAAGTATTTTTTATGGATACATAATGCTCAAAAGTTAAAACCATTTATCCTCATCTTATTGTATAAGAGCATAACTCTAGCAATGGGCAAATTGGGCTCGAATTCACCTAGATATTAGCTCAACCCAAAATTTGTCTTCCAATTTGAACTTGCCTACATAAAAATTTCAAACTTTGGACTAGTTGAGTTAAGCAGCCTATAGAGATGAGAATGGGTTAGATTGAGTTTGGGCTTAGCCTAACACTTGAGCTCGAGCCCAAGTCCTAGTTAGCTCGACTAAATTCTTTTCGATTTATAATGTCAAAATAATGTTGTTTTCGACAAAATGACATCGTTTTGCATATAAAGATCTTGGGCTCTGTTAGGTTAAGCCTGGCAATAGAGTTTGAACATGGTTTGAGGGTCGGTCAATTCGAGCCTAGCTCATTGATTTCGAGTCCAGTTGGTTCCGAGCTCGAGTCCAGTTGTCATCCTTAGCTGCTTGAGTCGAAGCTAGGTCTGAAGTATGAAATTTTGAAAACTAAAAAACTCAAGCCTAACCCAAAGCCTTATTAATTCAACTCGAGCCTATTAAGTTTGGGTAGGATCGGGCTAGACCGGAGAAATTTTATTAAACTACAATAGTATTATATTATTTTTTGACTATTTATGATACACCCCTAATATTTAAGCATTTCATCTCTTACTTTTTTTTTTGCATTATAATGGTTGCGAAATAATGTTTAATTATGAAAATTTAAAGGATAAGAATTGTTTGATGTGTTACGAGTTAATATGATTTTTATATTTTTATTATATAAAATTAATATTTTCTTATTTTTATTAATTATAAAAATTAATTAATATAAAAATCAAATTTGATAAAATAAATTAAATAAATTAAATAAAGATAATAAATTAAATAAGTTTTAATTTTTACATTTTATTTTAAAAATCGAATAAATTTATTTTTATTTTCAATTTTATTAAAAATTTAATTTAAAAAATAATTACAAACAATTAAAAAAAACAGAAAAGGAAGTATGAAAACAAACTGTCCTTAAAAATCGAAATAAAAAAGGAACAATGAAAATATAGGAAGGGTTTGAACTAAACGAAGTTTGAGTTTGACATCACCGAGACACACAACGAAGTCGAGTGAGTTTGATGTTATAGCCTCTGGCTTGGAGCGTAGTCATTCATCAGCGTTCGCCACCTTTATTCTCCTCTCTAGTATTAGTAAGCGCATTCGGTTTCTTCTTTTTCTTATAATTTCTCTACAGTCAAAGTAACAGTTGTACTTGGCCTTTTTTGCTTTCCCTTAATGCTTCAAATTTCCAGATTCAGCTAGGTTTCCACTCAAACTCGGTACCGGGGTCTTTTGCATGTAATAAACTAAGATGTTTCTTAACAAGCTTCCATCTTTTTTTCTACAGATTTTATGACTAAGTATGCTTGTATATGGGTTCTAGAAAATGGGGCATTTTGGAATTGAAATGGGATGAAAGATTTGCCCTTTCTCATTCTCGTTTTTTATTTTTTGTCAATTTTCTGATATTCGTGGGTTCTATTTGGATAGTTTGTTTTGTTTTCTTTCTTTTTGTGTGGTTCTTATTTCGATCATTATATAAAGATGCCTTAATTTGATTTCTTCGTGTTGTCATAGAATGGAACTAACCATGAAAAAGAGAGCCATTCCCTTAAATTGCACTACATGTCTATGTATCTTGTTCTAGATCATGTACGATCAATCTTTGGATAGTTACGCACACGTCCTAAGTGGGCATGATCAATAACCATACATGCTTACCGTTTTGCTCTTGGTCTTTGGGTGTTTAGTGTTCAGCATGTCTTTTACAGCTAAGGATCTACATTTAGTTTGGCCGTTCAGTGTGGTTTGTACATAGAATAAACTGGAGAGTGAATGCAGAACTGCATTATTCCTAACATAAAAACAAAAGTTGATTTCAGCATATCACTAGATTGCGATTATAGAATAAGCTGGAGAGTGAAAGCAGAACTGCAATATTCCTAACATAAAAACAAAAGTTGATTTCAGTATATCACTAGATTGCCATTATAGAATAAACTGTAGAGTGAAAGCAGAACTGCAATATTCCTAACATAAAAACAAAAGTTGATTTCAGCATATCACTAGATTGCCATTATCTGTATTACCGCTTCTTGTTTCCTTCTTGCAGCCACTGATGACTTTTTTTTTTTGGGGTTAATTTTTAATAAATTCTTACAGATGCTTGAAACTTGGGACTTAATCACATAGATTTAGCTTGAACTTATGTCTGTGAGGGTAAAGACGGCAACCATTGACAGCATTCAAGCTGGATTTTGCTCTGATGACATCCTGTGTGAAATCCTGATTAGGTTGCCTCCAGAATCAGTATTTAGATTAATCCTTGTGTCAAAGAGATGGCTTCGCTTTATTTGCAGCTCTTCTTTTCGTCACAATTACACGAGGAAGTGGCGAGTTAAATTCTCCCTTTTGGGGTTTTTTACATGCAATATGTTATACCTTGGAAGGCCTCGAGATGGTCTGCGCCGGCCCCCATCTGAACCTGCCCTTTCTTTATTGTCAACGAGTAAAGAGGGTGATGAAATAAATTTTTCTGGGATCCCCAAAGAGCTTGGTTACTTCATTGACTCTAAAAATGGCCTTATTCTTTGTGGCCGGCACCCAAAGACTTATTTTCTTTGGAATCCTTTTACCAAGCAACATTACAAGCTTCCTCATCCTCGAGTATATTTTGATGAGTTGTGTATGGCATTCCTCGTGGAGGACCATGCTGATGACGTTTTGTGCTACAGGGTCATTCGAGCAAAATGTGAACGCCGACTTGACGAAGTTAAGACTGTGGCCATCGAAACTTTCAATCCCAAGACTAGCACATGGTACTTTTCCATACTCCATTGTTCTTCAACTTTATCATTGTGTCCTTGGAAAGTGGCTACAGTGATTAAATGCGTTGTCTATTGGTTTGCTGAGCATGGAAAGATAGCCATCTATGATTCAGGTGATGAGCGGAAGCAGATAGCTTTATTAAAGCTACCAGGTTCAAATGATTTGGACGAGCATGTTTTAGGGGAGTCCTTTGATGGTCTTCTGCAGTATGGTTGGAGCTGTAAGTCAGGCTTGGAGATATGGGTTTTTGAAAGGGAACCCAGTGAATGTAGCTCAAGTAATGTGTATGAAACAAATCGGTGGATTAGGAGATATAGATTGAATTTTAAAATCATGTGGAAAATGAATCCATCCGTCGTGGCGTCATTTCATATGGGTAAGAAAGAAACTCAGATACTGTCCTTCATTCCTCAGAACACTGAATCTGTCTTCATTAGAACTGGATCAGACATTTTTGTGTGTGACCTTGTTAGTCAAGCAGTTGAAGTTGTTCGTTATCAGGGTCGTACTCCTTCTATATTATGGGATCACATTCACAGCAGGGTGGTACCCTACTTCAGTCCAGCTTGGCCCACTTTGCCTTCCCGACAGAGTAGTTTGATTATGATATAATAGAAGGTTACTTTACCATATTCCTATTGTCGTGATTTATGTAAATAGTTTTTACTTGTGATGAACAATCGGCGTTTATTTTGTTCCGTAAATAGTTTTACTTGCGATGAACAATCAGCATTTGTTTTGTTCTCGACTCTGCTTCCCTCTGCTTGTGTGTATCCGTAAGCCTCATTTCTTCTTCTTCATTCGTGATATTGCCGTGCCCTTTGACTTGAATTCGTTCTTGTTTGTCTTACTATTTAAGAAAACTAAGTCTGATAGAGGAAGCTTGGATGACAATTGTTGTAGTGCCACCTACATGCATTCTTCACATGACATGTAGTCACTGTGAAATTTTGTTCTTTTGGGAATGATGTAAGAGAAATTGACAACTCTTTTCCTCTCAAAAACATTGTCTAGTTGTACAAACAGAAGAATGAAATAGTTACATTTGGAAAGGGAGCAACTTCATCCCCGCTTATAACAATGAACTATCTACTTCTAAAAATTCCAAAGATGGTGAATCTAATGTAAGTTAATAATCAATGCTGAACAACACCAAAATCATATCAGCACCTGAAGAGCTTGCAGAATGAATTTACAGCTTCTCAGTGAAGAGAGATTAATAAAAGGGAATTCTGTATTTTTAATCAGTATGGGGCAGCAAGAAGCTAAAGCCTGAATTCTCACGAATAAGAGGTGGTGGTTCAATGTCAGAGATATCAATTTGTTCCATTGACTTTGATAGGTCATCAACTGAAAACGGAATGCTGCATCAAATTTGAAAAAAGAAAAAAGAAAGTCAGCAATAACTGCAAGATCAAGTTGTACAAAAGCTGTTTGTAACCATGAAACTCATTGAACTTCACATCGTTAGCTAAACGAGTGATTGTCTTTTTCTTTTCTCCTCTTTTTGCTTCTTTCAAGATTGAATAACAACGCATAAAATATTCAATCATCAGCTTAAACTCGAATAGTAATAAAGTAAATATCCACCTCCCCCGCAACAGGGTAGTAGGAATCATGGACAGAAAAGTAACAATAATCTTGCAACTCTTAAAGCACCATTTTTCCTGCGAAGAAATCTTGCCATGCATACTTTCTAGTTGACTGTTTGCAGGAATGCCAGATTACGCCTCTTGTTAAAACAAGTAGAAAAAGGCGAAAGAATGAAAGAGAAATTGAAGGAAACGCTAAACAAGAACCATGTTGGATACTGATGCTAACCTTGAATCGTCATCCAAGAGGAAAGAATTACTGACAGCATTGTTTGAATCTTCTGTCATCAGCACCCTCATATTGGATATCACCTGCAAAAGCATGTTCATAAGCCCAATGGATGTGCTACTCATTTATAGATAAAAACACGAAACCTTTGCTTCTGTTCCCAAGTGACAAAGGCAGCCCTTAAACTTACATCAGGGGCCACACTATGTGTGCCGTACTTGTCATCCCAATACATTGTACTTATTCGGTATAGCTGTTGAATACTGAGAACCTGTAGTGTAGAAACTAATTTGGTTACAACAGACAAAAACGGCAGTTGGTACAATCTAGTATCCAAACTCAAACGCATTACTCACTGGGCATAGATCATGGCTAATTTCATCCAGTGTTTTCTTTGGTTTTTGATGTATGACCTATGTCAGAAATGATAAATTACACGACATTTATCAACTCCTTAACCATAGTAGCATGTAAGTAGAACAAAAGTAAATCGACAACCAACTGATAATGTACCAGAAACCCAATAGCCTGTCTTATATGTTTCAGCTCATCCCAGGCTGAACCAGCATACTGCACATATTAGTTTGTGCAGTTAGTACATAAACTGGTTAGAACCACAAAGGGCATCACATTCAACTTTCTAAAGTACCTCATCTGTTGCCTTATAACACCAATGTTCCAATTCAGCTAGTCCAGCCTTGACATATTCACCATTACTAAATGAACAACACTCTCGCCTCAACAAAAGGCTGCCGAATAAATAGAAATGCAGCCACTTAGTAAAGCATTATGGTAAAACTACAAATCAACTTAAGCCACACACAAAGTGTGAATACAGGAACATGTACAACAGAGGAATATAAGTCGAATACCTGTTAAACAGTTGAACATTGATGAAGGAAAATATTTGAGTGAACACCTTACGAACCAAAAATGGTGGTACCTGGAAAAGGAATCATAAAAAATATAGGCAAGTGATAAGAACAGAACTCCTTTATCAAGTGAAAAACCTGCAGAAAGGTAGGGATACTGAAAGTTCTAGGGATTAGGATTTCAGTATTCACCACTCAACATATTCAGACGGAATGGAATTTAAATAAAACAATGAGGGGCATTGCTAAGAGCTACAGAGAAATTGGTGTGCTAGCAAAAGTAGATATAAAGAGCCTGGAAAATAAATCAGATGAAGCAACTCATTCCTGCATATAAGCATACAGAAGATGGTAATTCCTTTCCAGTCACTTCTGATCTAATTCTTCCAGCCATTATGCAAACCAAAAGAAGAGTCAGCTTCAAACTTGAGATTAGTGTTTAGATTCCAAAACAAGGTTTCTTAGCAGCATCATAATTGTCTAAGCACAGCACAGAGTAGGAAAACTGTGATGAAGAAACAAAACAAAATGGAAGTTTAACTTACATGATTTGCTTTCAAAGTGTTTAAAAAGTTTCCGAGGCTTGTCACAATCCCTTGCCAGTGAGCAATCAAAGCTTGCTGAGCTGCAGCATTAGCAACTGAACGTACACCCTTAACTAAGCTTGCTCTGGATGTTCTTGGAGCCTATTCCAATCATGTCATACATACAGCTAACAGCGTAAATTAAAACTAGTACAAGAAATATATGCATAGAAGGATAGCATTTTATTGGATACAAAACAGAGAATATGGTAGGCACATATATAAATTACCTGGATGCACAATCCAAGCAAAGGGGAAATCTCCTTCTTGAGATTGTCCCGAATCATTCCATAAATTTTTTCTACATATGCTGTAAGCTGCTGTTTGAAAAGCAAAGCTGGGTACTTGGCTTCAACTTGTCTCAAAGTGTCCACTCCAACACCGATACCACTATTTATTAAGGAAAGGTTGACCCCTTGGGGAGTTCCACGGAAACTCTATGAAGACAACAACGCAAACTTTAATCAATTAAAGAAATCAATCTTATAAATTTCTTTCTGCTTCCATGCGAACAATTACCTGGGTCATTCTTCCAAACAGAGTCGCAGATGATGATCGACGACGTTGTGGAGCCATTCCTGCTGCACCACTAGCTTTTAAAGTGCGTTGCAGTAGTAACAGCAGAGTTGAGGCATTTGACAACCAATATGCTAAAACATCATTGTTATCCTGAGTCTGTAGTTCAAGTTTTAAGAGAATGTCAAAGCATGTTTTTAAAGTTGGAAAGTAAACATTAAAAAGAATTAAAATATTGGCAAATAAGGTTTGCAGTTTCACACCTCAATAGCATGCCCTATTGTCTGAATGATTCGATCAAAAACACTAGTGCGCTCAACCTCAAAGGATCTCCATTGAAGAAGACATTTGTATATGATACAAGCAGCTATTGGTCTGTTTTCTTGAAAGCCTAGGTGCTGTGCAATACAACGAATGAGTAGCTCCTGGTTCTCCTGTTGTTTCTCATTTAAAGACTTCTGAGGTTTTCCCTCTTCCCTTTGGTTTATTGAACCACTATGCAGATCCTGAAGCATTTATTGAGTTGAATAGCAGAAGGAAGGAAGGACAAAGAATATTTCAGAAATCAAAGAAATAAAATATTTTGTTGCATTTGAATGAGGTATACTCACCAAACCTGTCTTGTCAATGGGTATATGACTATCAGCCCTCTGTCAATTGAACAAGAAAAAAAATCTGTCACTCTCTTTTCCAAGATAAAAAAGAAAAGATCCAAAGTATAGATTTGATTGATCCTGGCACCTGCATAATTGATCTGGAGCGTCCTGAAAGAAATTTATTGGGAGCCATGGACACAGCCTGCTGCCTAAGAACTTGATTCTCTGATTCTAAGTTCGTAAGCTTCTCCTCTAATCTAATTAGACGAGTGTAGCAGGAGATCAATTGCATCAGAAACATTAGAAGAGGTAATGATTTCTTGAAATGTACAGGTCAAATTCAATTTCACAAGTTTGCAGATAATCAAGTTGAGCAAAGACATATCACTAGATGGGCTTTTGTTCTTAATACACTACCTCTGAACGGATTCTTGGAGTTGCTGAGCCTTTTTATCTGCTTCTTCCAGCTTCTTACGTGTATTTTCAATAATCTTCTGGGCTTCATTGTATTTCTTGTCTGTATCCTCTGCTCTTTCTTTCTCCGATTGCAACGAGGCCTGTGAAGACATGAAACCAATGCAAAGACCAACAATGTGAGATGCTAATTTTATGCTCTAATGTCAGTAAACAAGACGCAACTTCGTAAATATCTAATTTTGGTTAGCCTAGATACCCATGAATTTCCTCAGATATGTATTAACATCCAACTATGTCCACGTGAAAGCAATTGCTTCATTCAGTTCAGTCACAAACTACAGCAATACCATGCACTACTATGCTTCCATTAAAAAGAAAGATTTGTGTCCAATTATAATATCTTTTCATGCTAACCTTGTTCTCCTTTATTAACTATTTGTTCTGAGCTTATGATATGACGTCTTGATCTCTAAAACTGGCTATTCAGTTAGTGCTTCACCTCAATAGTCAATAGGCATGAAAAGCCCAGATTTCACAGTGAAAACAAACAGTCACAGTCAGACATATATAGGTCATTTCAAACGAAAATGCAACTTTATCAATATGTGTAACTGGTTTAAGAAAGCATATTTCGATAGTGGTCTTGGCATGTAAACTGACTTCTACCAAGACGTGAAAACTATGCAGACTGATCTAGTGTATTGTTGTGCACTTCTGTTTTCAATGAAAACAGAACCTTTTTTTGCAATCTGGGAATGGAAAGAAAATTTTTTGAACAGAATTGAATGAATAATGGTATCATATGCTTGATAAAATAGAAGCATGTAGAAATTATTGGAAGATTCTTGCCTGTAGATTTTCCAGTTCTTCTTTTAGGGAAGTAATTTTCTCTGTATCTTCAACTAGTACTTGGGTCTCCTTAATAACAGGAGGTGTTTCTTCAATGGCTTTCATTGTAGTATCTCGTTCCTGGACAATCAATGCATTTGCTTCTTCTAACTTCTTTTGCATTTCTTCCAATGAATTCTGAAATTTCACTACTTCTTGTGCTTTTGCTTCCTCTAGATCAGTCTGAAAGCAAGGGTTGAAGCCTTGGAATGAGCATATATGACTAAGGGGGATCAGTTAAATTTTAAAGGATGAAAATGTTGTGATAACTGAATGAGGCAGTTCTAATAATTTTCCTGTAGATTTATCAACTGTTATCACACTGGAAAAGGAATTATTATAATGCTTTAATAGGGCATGTTTTAAATTGGCATGCAAGTCCTAAAGGAATAGACAACTTTTATCAGTCTTATATGCTCATTGATTGCCATCCTCATACAATGAAAACCAACCCTTAGACGTTTTTCCAATTGTAGACGCCAAGAGAGTTCCTCCACTTGTTTCTCAAGTTTATTTTTGGCTTCCTTTAATGCCCCTGCTTCCCTTGAAGCCTGCAAACATTGGAGGCAGTTGTCAAAACTCCAAAGGAAATGAAGCAGATTTCAAGCATCAATTTATGCTCTCGCATATTCAAATAATTCATGCAGCATAGTTTTCAGGGGCTTGCACTCAATAAATTTCAGTCACTTTTACAGGAAAAGCTTATCATTTTGCTAACCATTTTTAGCTTTCTTAGCTCCCGTCGGCCAAGCCTTCCCCTCCATCTAGTCTGTGATACAATTGCTCCTCTCTTCAGCCTCTTATAATAGCAATAATTTTTATGACATCGCCACCGAGCCTGAAAGTTTTATGAAAGGAAGAGATCATTGTACTTGAAAACTGACTGTATTGAGAAACAAAACTGTTAAAGTAGTCTGATACTATCAAGAATATAACCTGAACAAAAATTGCAGCTTTAGTTAATTTCCTGAATCTAAATTCTTTACGAGCAACCATAGCCCTTAAGCCAGTCTGCAGAAAAAGTGCAGAGGCATGGAGTTTTTTGTAGGCTTGTCTGGCTTCATATCTTCGGACTTGCTTTTGAATCTTCACAGCAGCTGCCTCCCTCCTCATACTTTCAAAAATTTTGCAAGCCAGTGTTCCTACAAATCACGTGAATCCTTGTTGATGTAAGTAAATGACAGAAAATGATTATACAAAAACAAAGAAAGAATAGATAAAATAAAGAGGCCAAGAAATCAGAAGTCCATGCTTCTGTTCATAAAAGATAATATGGCAATAAAATTGCTTCGTGCTTTTAGCTTTTACAGAAGAATCACCTCTGCATACTGATTGGACAAATATTGTAGCCTTCCGCAATGCAACAAACCTTTTACGGGCACAATGAGTTCTTATCCTCCGTTGGATGGTTTTTGCTGCATTACTGAGTACCTCGGCTCTCATTGCATCTAATTCGGCCATCTGGCCCGCTCTCAAAAATACTTTTGTTTTTCCTATCTGTATATCATTTCAGGTCCAATGCAATTAAGAGCATCAAAAGCCTCATTTATTTGGACATATGAAAGTTGAATGCAATGAGACGATATCTCAAACATGCACCAAGAAAATAATGTACTCCTACAGAGCATCTGCATCAGAAAATGCTACTGAAATAATTTCACAGATTTTTCTTATACTAGAAACAACAGCAAAAATGATAACTTTTATACCTGAAACCCTTTAAGATCCTTCTTTTCCAAAATCTTTGTGCAAGCAACTTTTTCATCATAGCTGTAGTATAGATATTCCACAACAAACCACAACAATTCAAGTTTATTCAGAAAGAGCTACAGATGGCTTCACAATTGAGACATTATTACGATGAAATGCATTCTTTGTCCAGATGAGATGCTTACTTCCCTTGCACAGCCTCTGGGGCAAGAATACCAAATCTGTTTATGAATTCAAAGAAAGGTTTCCGAGTAGGGTATCCAGCACAGCTGATTCTTATTGCTTCTAAAACCCCCTAAAGATGTATGACCAGCAACATATTAACAAAAAAGATTGCGCAAAAGAATTATAAAATAGTAGATTTTACTTACACCACAGCGCAGTTGCTGCATGATATTTGCATTCTCAAATATTGCAGGTTTTAGCAGGTTATTTGGCTTCACACATCTGATGTAGTGAGGCTCAGTAGAATTTAGTGTTTCCATTAATTGTTGTAGTTGTAGCTGCATAATTAATAGCAAACATATTAGCTCTTTTACTTAATGAACCACAATAATGCATAGCTCTGTGTTTCTAGAAAGTTTTTTACATGGTGCATCTGGATAAGATAAGTACAATAGTCTCAAAAATAACAGAAAGAAAACTACCTTAAAACGGGAACCAATTGAAGAGAACTTTGAAGATTTGCTTGTCTCTTCTGGCAGTGGAGGGAAAAGGCCAGCTACAAAAGAGCATTTGGATGCATTTAACAAATCTTGGTGCTCGGCAACCACATAGTCCTTGTTTTTGTCCAAAAATTGGTCGGATTGGTAGAGAACCTGAAAACAAATGCAAGCAACACAATCTTACTGAAATAAGAACTTGTTCATAATATAACCATTATTTTCGTACAAATGGCTTACTTCTCCAGCATAATGTGCAATGTTAAAATCTGTTCGAGATAGCTTTGGCTTGATAAAGCGCTTGTGATTTTTAAATGTCTGGTAAAGCTTATTTGCAAATGTTTCATGGGTTGACTTCGGAAACATGCTGAAATACAGGAAACATAGTCAACAAAAATAACCAAACCAATGAATCTTCATTCAAAGCTAAAAGTAACAAGCTCTTGTATGTTAAGAAAGACAAGAGGAAAACCATCTATTTAGTCACTTTCCTTAAAAATATAACACAACATTGGAATTGAATAGGTTGCATACCATGCTTCATCAAGAAGGGCAATTATGCCACCAGGTTTCTGCAAGATCCCAATAATGGCAATCTCAATTCAAAGATAAAATAGAAAGAAGCCAAAGATAGAGAGAGAGAGTCAAATCTTGTGAGTATATAGAAATTGGTTTCTGTAATCGAAATAGAAACAAAAGCTTCACTTATCAGTATCAATTAGAAAGAGGGAAATGTGGTTAAAATACAATTAACCTTTTCAATCAGATCCAATACATCTTGGTTGTCAACAAACTCAATGTAACTCCAATTTATCTGCTCTTTTGTGTATTCTTCTTGTTCCATCTTGAAAACATGCTGAAAGTCATACAAATTCCTTTTTAGTTAAAAATCAAAGACTGAAAACTTACTGGTTGGCTCATGATCAATATTCATTACCTGGTTGAAATGTTGCTGCAACTTCTCATTTGTAAAATTAATGCAAAACTGCTCAAAACTGCATGTTCAGATATTGTCGAATTTTTACAAAAATTATCAACAAAAATTGTCTTCAGTATCTAAAAGATAATAGCTTTCATTAGTTATTTACCTGTTAGCCTTAAAGCTTTCAAAGCCATATATATCAAGAACTCCTATCAAACTTTTTGAATTGGGATCTTGGCCGATTGAATTATTAATTTTATCCACCAACCTGTCAATAAGCAAACATGCAGGTTAAACCAACATTTTCATTAACATGTAATGCCATATTTCAAATTGTTGACATCTCAAACCATAAGGTTTTACCAGTCAAATAAGCGAGAGTAAATTGTCTTAGCTAAACCATCCCTACTAACGGCTGCACTTTGGGGATCAAGACTTCGCTTAATAACCTCCTCTGGGGTGATCATTACACGCTTACATAAGGCATCTTCCAATGCTACAGGATCACACCTGAAATAAAGCAAAGTCTACCATTAAGTTAAACAAACATTAGTAAGAGCATAGACCTTACATTATGACAGTACATATCATACATGAGTAGTTCTGCTGCTGTTTTAAGATGGAATTTAGCTTGGTCATTTTTTGGAACTGATGAATCAACATCCTTTCCTTTTGCAAAATCAATATTTCCAAGATGAAGAACAGCAGCAACAACTCTGAAAATTGCTTCCTGAAGATGAGGAAGAGTAATAGAAGTAAGATGATGTCCCCAGTGATAAGATTCAGCATCATGACTTCTTTTAGAAGGTATACCTGTTCCTTTGAGCTTATTCCAACAATATCCATGGCTCTTCTTGTAGCAATGTAATCATGGGCATCACTTACACCAACGAGCTCAAAGCATTTTGACTGGTTAAGATAATGAAATGACTGCGGCGGTCCCAATTTATATTTTTCAACATCCTGTTAACAATATCAACTTTAGCGAGAACAGACTGGAAAGGTTGGAATATACCGAAGTTAGGGATTATGATAAAGTTTGCCACTTAAATAGACAGTTACCTCCTGAGGTGCAGCACAAAGAAGATAAAAGCAGTGGTAATTACGTTCAGGATCTGATATTTGGCAAACACGAGACCTTTCCAGGAGGTAAGTTCTGATAGCAGCTCCTGAAATCCTTCCACGCTTATCAAACTGGATCTCGACAAATTTACCAAAACGGCTGCACCAGTATCAATTATAGGATCAAATCAACTTCAAACCTCTGGCAATTATATGTCTGGCATTTCTTAGAGAACTGTTATATGTAATGCAGGAAGCAATACAAGTCATTATAATTGTTCCTTTATGCGTTGGAAGATTAGATTCAGAGTAGTGTACGCAATGAATCTATAGAGATATAAAAAAGTATCCTGCTTTTCTTTCCAAGTCAATTGTTTCACCTGGAATTGTTGTTTCTAACAGTTTTGGCATTCCCAAATGCTTCAAGGACTGGATTTGACTGCAAGAAAGAGAATATTATCAAATTGAAAACTGAATGAACATTCCCAGTTCAAGAACATGAAGCAGAGAAATTTTACTAGAGTTAGAAAAAGTTTCAGGTTATGAAACATACTTCAAGAACTTGCTGTTCCACTGTTCGTCCTTCAGTACCAGAGCGTCCACCCAAAAAGGCAAGGTATCTCATAAGCATTTTGGTTGTCTCCGTTTTACCTGCACCACTTTCACCACTGACCAAAATAGAATTGCTTTTCATCTCATTGACCATTGCCCTGATTTTGTGAAGATGGTTATTGAATAAGATGTCCATGATTTAATAAAGCCATATATAGCAGGTAATTTGAGATTGGGAATAACCTGTATGCTACATCAGCAACTGCAAAAACATGAGGACTTAGCTCTCCAAATGGTGCTCCCTTGTATTGTTGCATCATGTGAGCATCATATATATGAGGAAGTCTTTGAAATGGATTGATAGCAATAAGAATATTTCCAGTATAAGTCTGCACAAGATTCGTAAAGGTTCACTATATTCAGGAGATCATCAACATAGAAAGTAAGAGAGAAAATTTGCTCCTTTCTCCATCTTAGCATACAGAAACAGGTCCCTGCAATGCTGTAAGAACTTATGTATAACCAATACCAAGGAAAAAGGAAACTTACATAAATTTCATTTAATTCATATCTAGCTTTCAGGTTCTGCAGAACTCCAGGCTCATGCAGGTAAGAAAGTTTTGTCATGTCATCAACTCCACCAGGTGGAGCCTCCACATCTTTTGGATATATTTTTGACAAATTTGCAGTGACCTTAAGTTACAAAATGGGAAAGACAATCTCAGTAATGAACCATAGTCAGATGCCAAGGGTAAACATGGATACCATTGTGGTTGAGCACTTGTACTCTCAAGTTGTATTTACATTTTGTCTCTTTCAATGTTTTCAAAAGCATAAACGTAACATAAGTATTCATATTGTTTTTTCTTTATAAATGGAGACTTATCCTAATTGACCTATTCAGTGTTCAGAGTAAGTTATTATTCAGAGTAAGTTATTCTTTTCTCAGTCCGGCAATGCTTATAACTACTCACCTAAAATGTAACTGTGATATGGAGAGATTAAAAAGATAAACTGATAAAATCAAACTTCTCTTCTGCATTCAGAAATCTGAACTAGCCAAAAAAAAAGTTCTATTGAATTGGAGTAAAGAGGAAAAAACTCAACAGATTAGGCAAATTATAGCATCCAACTTACCTTCTTGCCAGTCGATGTATCAACCTCGACATCCTTTCCGTTAATTTTTATAACACATCCATCAATCCAAGCCAATTCTAGGTCTTCGACCCATACATGAGAACCTACGATGATATTCACCGGAGTTCCCTGCAGAAGCAGATATAAAGAGAAAATAAACTGGATATGTGTATATACTTATTCAACATATGAACAATATGCATGATAGTAATCACTTTAATTAAAGTTCAAATATTTTAGCACTAATAAACGAGCTATCTACAATATTCAAGATTGTCATGAATCCGTATTGAACTCTGTTTTCAACAAATAAAAGAACCGTTGTGCAGCACATTTCAAGAAAACGCTCAACAAAATTCAGTATTTTATATTTTCATCTCTCTATCTGAACTTTCAATGATCTATATATATGTATATATGGTTTCACTGCAAAACAAACAGGAAAAGAAAGCAGTTGCGGTAAGGTTCTCCATATAACTACTACTTTCAAACTTTACTTTTCTAGTGAAAATCTAGCATATTTGCCAGAGATGTAAAAGGAAAACTTTCCCGAATCCATATTGGAAAGCAAAAATTGACGAATATAGACCTGCTCAAACAAAAAGCACTATAGTTTACAAGCTATTCTTCACGTACCATTTTTTAATCTTTTTGACAATCCAAGGCTACCTTGTCAAAATTGTTCCACCTTCATAACTATAGAGATCAAATCATCGACATCTGGTTCCAAAATTCTATCCTTCATACAAAAGAATACAATATCTCTTCAAAGGTGGCCTCATTGGCCCTACTCAACGAGTAATAATAAGAATTCCATCTTCCATGGAAACCACACCAGAGTAGCCAACTTGAGCAGAAAGCCCCAGATGGAAAATGGTAGTAAGTACAGCAAAAACAAAGAACCGAAATCAAAAGGTGGATCAAACTTGGGAAAGAAAATGGCAGAGGAGTTAAAAGTTTTGCGGAATTGGAAAGCGAAAGAATCGAGAGTGGAGAGAAACAGGTGTTTATTTGACAATGATGAATAGCATTGTAGACAAAGACGAGACATTCTTCAAGAGGACCTTCGAGTTCGGTTTGCTTCCCTTTGGTTTCGCGCCAATTCGTGGCCACCAGCCAAGTCTACTCCCTCTGTTTCTTCTCTTAAACGGAATTGTCTCTGTCCCTGTCTCTGTGTGCTCGATACTAATGAAATGAGTTGCAACTGTCGGCCACCACCGTCCATCACTCTAATCCACGGTCTAGATCCATCACGGAGGCGACGGTGGAAAAACATGTGATTATTGTGGTCAAAATTTACTATAATTCTCAAATTTATGGTTTCAACGCTTACAACTGATTCCCAGTCACTATTCATACTGCTAATTATTATAAAATTTAGATTTCTTGACTAAGCAATTTTTTTATTTATAATGAACACATTTAATTGATATTTTGAATCTTAAAACCTAAAACGAAAAACAATTAACTTAATAGCTACTTCTCAAATAAATAGGTATTTTTGTTTAAAATAAAATTAATTTTTTAATATTAAAGTAAACTTTCTTCATTTTTATGTGAAGGCATATATACAAATTTATTCCATCTTAAATCCACATGGACACAATTGCAACAATTGAATTCATTGTATAAGAGTTATAACAATAATACCTAGTTGAACTCCTGCTCAAGCGAAGAGTTTAAGGAAATATAATGATACGTAACTTTACTCTTAACTAATAGACAGATTGTTTCCAAAAAAATCATTGTATAAGAGTTAAATATGTATTATCATGGCTGGCTATATAAATCTAGAAAAAAATTCAGTTATCTTAGGCGCTCTAATACTTATTACTAATTAATTAACGACTTATATAATTCATAATTATAATATTTTACATATTTTTAAAAGATAAAATAATAAGAAAGAACAATATTTCATTTTTAGAATTTAATAAAATAATTATAATTTTATTAAATATGAAATTAATAGATTTAAAATCTGTAACGAATGTTAATTAATTAAGAGTGTAGTTACACTAAAACTTTAATGGCATGTTTGGATGAGTGAAGTAGCCATTCTATTAATGATGTATTCCTAATAATTAGTTATTCCTTGGTTAAAAAATAACATACAAAAAAATTAATTATAACTTTAGTTATTCTTACACTTTTAGGAATAGCTAAACATACCTGCTATTACTATTACTAATAATAATAATAATAATAATAATAAATTATTGTTATTATTATTATAAGAAAATTAATAATAATAACAAGAAAATTAATAATAATAATAATAATAATAATAATAATAATAATAATAATAATAATAATAATAATAATAATAAGACACTATAATAGATGTTTTAGTCTTTTTGTTAGTTATTTCTTTATCATCTCAAATTTATGTTTTCAAACTAAACATTGGCATATATCATCATTAGAAATTCTTTGAAATAAACTAAACTAAGTAATATTATTTCTCATCTATTCTATTCCTAAAAATAATAATTATATTCCTTATCTATTCCAAAAGGTGAACCAAACACCCTGTAATATATTAAGGTTTATAATCATATTTCTTTCAATTAAGTGTTGCAAAAATTTCAAACTAAAAATTTGGATAATATCTCAATACCACTTCAGTTCAAGCAAGTTAACAAATCATGGCAGCGCTTGCATTAATTTAAGTACGTGCACAATCAACTCATTAACAATCAACTCATTAAATCAAACCAAAGAAGGATGTGACCCAAAAAGGCAAAAACAAAAATCAGAAGTGGCATGTCTTCTCTTATACAAACCATTTTGCTATTATATTATTATTTTTGGATTGTAGCCACTTCGGGTTAAAAAGATTAATAAAATACGATCGTTTCATTAACTATAGTTAGGATTACCTTCATTACTAACAAGGGATGTTTGGTTCACGTAGGGTAATGATAATAAAATTTATAATAAATATAACGACAAATGAGAATAAATATAACCGTTTTAATTATTATGGTTAATTAGGACGAAAGAATGATGATTATTGATAGTGGTTGGTTTGCTAAAAATCTTAGAGTAATAAAATTTGTTAAAAATTTGTTTTACATTAAATTTTAATATATTTTAATTAATTATATTTAATTTATGCACCTATTTATGATGACATAATGTTTTTAAGTAAATTGCAGTACTTCCTTTCTAATAGCTTTTGAAGAAAATAATGCTTTAGAATTTGCTTGCATCAACATATCATCGACTACATAATGTCCTCAAAATACAATTTAATATTTTGTCGTCCAATTAAATGTAAAATTAAAATATCTATTTAAATGTAAAATGAAATGGACTATGAAAAAACAACAATTCTAAAAAACATGTAAAATTTTGATAAAATAATTATCAATTTAAATTTTGAATTATTTTCATTATTTGGCTAAAAGCCCAAATTAGGGCATAACATTTTTGAGATTGATCATTTTGGGACTTAAAAGTGAAATCTGCTTCATGAAGGGCTAAAATTTCACGAGTATGCTCAATTTAAGACTTTTTGGACGAAAAATAGGACGTGTCTACATGCAGGTCAACTACTATTTAGATGCAACATTAATAGACCTAATTTATTATCTAGTCCAGGTGGACTTTAAGAAAAAATTAATTAATTTCGTTTAAAATTCAACTTAAACGAAAAACTCTTCAACCCTAAAATCAACGATTTTTATGAACACATGTTTCACCCTCTTTTTCTTCTTTCGGTTGTGCTTTTACTCTAATCCCTAAATGCATAATCACTTAATATATGTGCCTTCACTCCAATCTCACTTATGTCTTCTTGGTAGTGTGAGTGAGAGATCTCTCTTTTGACGTTGGAGGTGAATAGGGGGTAAGGTTTTTGGAGATCTGAAACATATATATGCTGTGAGTGAAGATCGAAGTAGGTAATGAGTAATACTTCCTTCTAATTTTTTTATATAAATTTATGATGTTTTAATATTCACTTTATTCCTTTGCCCTAATAATGTTACATTTACATAAATTATTTTATCTTCTTTAAATGAGTTTGATTATTAGGTTGAATAACGTCTAAACAATAATTGTTTTTCATGTACAATTCTATTATACATTTGTATATAAGATATGATCAAGTTTTCTCTTCCCCATGTACTTGAAATTATATGTAGGATATGATTTGCATCATTTGGTTTAGCTTCGTTGGTGGTTATCCATGTTTTGTTATTCTCTATAAGCTGGTTTCAAGATAAAGTGCGACATTCATAGAAGAAATGCAGATTATTAAGAGCAAACACATTCAGTTCTATAGATATCATTTAGTTGTCAGTGGGTGCACAATCAACATTACAATATTATGTTGTAATACTTGAGAATGAGCTCAAGTAGTAGTTCTTCAAGGTAATGAGGTTGATTAGAGGATTCAGTTTGTTATTTTCTTGGTTGTGATTTTTTGTTGGGTTGAAATTTTTTAAAATTTCAACTTGGCTGTAGAGGGATGCATTCTAAGCTTGATATGAGGTCATAGAAGCTAATTTCTTCAACTTACACAGTTGAATAGGACTATGACGAAGAGGGTAAATATTGTTACTGTAACTTGAAAGCACCTAGATGGACTCTATGGACTAATGAAAATTTAAGAAGGTTTTATAGTTGTCGACTTTTTCTGGTAATTTTGGTACATTTTTATGTTGTTTTAGCTAAATATGTTCATATATTTCATTAATGAATTAATACTTTTTCTTTGATGATAGAGTGAAAATGTTTGTGGGTTTCATAAATGGCATGATCAAAGATTTTTTCCAAAAGCAAGACAGATTATTTTAGAGCTAAAAAATAGAGAGAAGATGATATATCGTCAAAATAATCTATTGAAGGCAGAAGTGACAGAGTTAAGAGGGAATGCAGTAAATGCTTTACAAGCTGAAAGGATTGCAGAAAATTTGAAGTTGAAGAATGAGTTAGTTGCCACAAGGACTAGTTATGAAATACATTCAGCAAAGTGTTGGAAATGGTTTGCTTGTTTAAGCTTATGTTTAGTAGTTTTGCATATGTTTATTAATCTAAATAATAAAGGCAAAAAGGCAATAGTTGTACCTTTAAAACCTTACCTAGCTAGAAATGCTTTGATTTACTAGAACAATGTGTAAATGTTCTTCACCTCACCTGATGTTGGAAAGTGCAAAGTGTTAGATGTATTAACATCTACTGTATTACTAATTTGATGTTCTAGCCTAAACATGTTTGATGTTTTATGTACTAACCTAAACATGTTTGATGTTCTAGCCTAAAGATGTTTGATGTGCTAGCCTAAAGATGATTGATGTTTCAACATTTGGTAAGGAATATTAGTGAAAAAAAAAAGATCTTTAATCAAGGGAGATTGAGTATTGTTAGTAGTCAAAAGGAGTTAAAAGAGGCAGCAATTGACTACTCTAAAAAATATTATCCGTATTTTACCTCCAATCTAATAATTAACACAACTGTTAAATTGTTTTATAAGTCATCAAATTATTGATGAGGAGACAAAAATGTTTAATATACCTATAATTCCACCTAAGGCTATATTAACAATGTACATGTTGTACCATTCATAAACTTCAACGAAAATGAAAAAACCTAAAAGAAATGCAATGCAAACTGATTGGAAAACAAAGAAAACCAATACTTTACCACAAAAAGTTGATCATCTCTTTCCAACCATAGACTTTAAGCTTTCCTTGAAAAATACAAAACATTGTAGAGAATTTGACAATTCCAACCAAGCTTCCATCACCCTCGGTAACTCATTCATGAACTTCAACAAAAAGGAAAAAAACGTACAAGAAAAGCAATTCAAACTGAAATTGAAAGTCATTGCATTCATTGCTTAATAAAATTAATCCCAACAATATCTTTACACTCTATTATTGTTTAGTTCACAAACATAAAAAAATTGTTCAGTTAACAAACAATTAAATGTTAAGTTTACATTTTTTTCCTTTCCCTTTAAAGATGTAGTTTAAATTTGTTGGCTTTGATTCATATTCACAGTAACAACTTCCTTCCTCTTTATTGATTTCTGACCAAGGTTTAGTAGTCTCTAACTTCTCCTTCCAGGCGGTACATAAAATGCAAATGTTTGTTAAGTTGAATGAATTAATTAATGTTAAGTAAAAATGTAAAAATTTAACACATATATTTAGTTATGGTTCATTTGTGTATACCTCCATCCCTTCCATCCATTTCTTTATCTTCTTATTTGCTTCTTGTTGAAGAGAAGGGTTTATGGTATGCATTTTTCTATAATTTTCACTTGTGAATTTGGACTACATGTGCCAAATGCCAACATCCTCAATCTGCTTCCATCATCTACAACACCATAACTAGACCCTCTTCTCCCCTTAGTTTGGTTCTTGGCGGTGGCCTTTAAAGAGGTACAAATATTTGTTGTTTCTAAAGCTACTCCAGGTGTTGGAAGAACAACTAAGGCTGTTGCATTTGCACTCCCACTTACATGAGCAATACTTTAGGTGATGACAATACCTGAAGTAGTTGTGGCACCAGCAGATACAGAGGCAGAGGTAGAGGCAAAGGCAGAGGCAGAGGCTTTGTTCTTCTTTTTACCTTTCTTTCTCCTTTCAATGTTAAATGCATATTTAGAGGTACTTACTGAGTTGTTAGTGTTGGTTTCAACTATGGAAATGTTTTCGGGTTTGATTGTGAGTTCGTTGTGTGTTGCTCCATATGGAAATCAATTGACTGATCTGAGATTGGATTTTGAAATTGGGTTGGAACTTGGCATTGATAACATTGATCACAAAACATAAAAAAACCTAGAAGATTACCACTACTATGGAAAAGAATCTTAGCTGTACCATAAAAAGAAAAAATGGTTTAGAAATTACCTCTAGACCCTTCCAAGGAAAATCTCTTTTATTGTGTCCTTCTGTATGGTAATGACTATATGTAACGATCATGCCCCTCTTAGACACGTGGTCAAAATTATACTTTTTGTTTACTTTTGTATTCTTTTGAGGCTCATTAAGCCTTTTTTCCTAACTGTTTTGGGCCTATCAAACCCTTGTTTGAATTCTGGTGGCCTAATAGTTTCTTCATTACTAGTGGACCAGTCTTTCATATAAAGCATCGATTGAATTCCCTTATCATATGCTTTGATATGTTCAGTCTTCCATAACCAACTAGAAGTGTACTCTTCAATATTAACCCTACTGTCTTTAATAGTATATATGACATGTGCACAGGGAATGCCAAAGAGGGTATATCTCCTGCAAAAACATATTTTATTATAAAGCCTCACTACATATCTATTCTATCCATGATCAATCTCATACCCTTCTTCTCCATTATTATGCACTGAACAATGTTGAGCAATTATGACACTCTTCTCAATTGCGTCCCATATTCTTGGCCTTAAATTACCTTCCACTTGACAGCTTCTTTCCTTTTTCTCACAATTCTTTTCATCAATTCTCTTCTAAAATGCTCAAATAACCTTAAAACTGACTTTTTTCTTACATTAACCAGAGTCTTATTGAAGGCCTCACATAAGTTATTGTCAACTAACTCAATCATAAAATCTTTCCTTTGGAAAGCCCGACACTATTGTTGAACTAGTGCATAACTCTCAATATCTTCTGCTACCCTTTGGTTCTTGGCTTTGAGCTTATCCAAATTTTCTTCATATTCTCTTATTGTGAAGGATTTTGCAATTTTCCAAAAGTGCTCATTCATCTCTTCTCCTTTATGTCCTCTTCCATGCCAATTGACATAAACATGTCTAGCATAAAACCTATGCTTAGCATCTGGACACAAATCGAAAATGACTCTATCAAACCCTTCAATGGAAAAAATAACCATTTGAATAGGCATGTGGATGTAATTCTAAATATTTTATAACAGTTAAACTCTCAACGAAAGTAAAAACAAGATTGATGTGAAACTTTTACCTTTTGTTTGTAAGTCATTATAGTCCAACCAATTCCAAAGCTCAAGTGAGGTAAATCTTCTTTTAGCTTTTCAATGAACCACATCCATATGACTGTCGACTCTACTTCAACCATAGTCCAAGCAACAAGAAACATTTGATTATTTCCATCTCTTCCCACAGCACATAAAAGTTCACCATTAGTTTTGGTTTTTAGCCAACATATAGGCTAAGAAAATGCCTGCATCCATGCCTAAACCTATGTTTAATAGCTTCTAACCGTATATATGTTCCTTCAAATACAGGTGGAGATGTTAGAATTGGTTGAGAAACTGTCAATGTAACAGTGCTTCCTTAGTTAGTCTGCCTAATCACTTTAGAATAAGACCAAAGCTTCTCAAACTCCTTTTCAATGTTGATCACAACACTGTATACTATTTTTTCTTTGCTCTTCTTACCATACTCATGGACACTTCAACACATAAATAATCCTTAATGTAAAATTCTATATCATCATTCTTCAAAAATGGCTCCCTTTTAAGCTTATCCTTCAACAAGGTAGCTAAGATGCTAGTGTTCACCTTAGGATTTGTATATACCCTATAACCGTCATGATTGTTCCTGAATTTCCTAACTTGAAATGAATGCAGCTTCCTATCAAATGCTCCATATATATACCAAGGGCAGTACTCTGTCTTACATTTACCTTGGACAAAGTTGGGCTTATTTTTGGTAAACATGACAACCCTCTTTGCTTTGATAGACATTAAACTCACTGCATGCTTAAATTGCAAATGATTAAGAAAAATCATCCCTAATTCAATATAAGACTCAGCTACATTTTCATCATAAACAAGGTATTTCCTTTTCCTCTTAGTAGCATCATCTATCATATCATCTACATCGCTAACAGGTTCTCTATGTTCATCACTTTCATAATATTTAGACAAAACTACCTCATCTTCATCATTTGCAGCACCTGCATCAACTTCATATGATCCACTATCTTCATCCATACCATTACCTTTATCTCATTGCTTTAAATCCTCTTCAACATCTTCATCTGAATCATCATCTTTATCTCCTTGCTCTAAATCATCTTCATCCTCTTTAACCTCCATATTTTTATCATCTTCGTTTTCTATATCTTTAGCATTTTCATCTCCACATTTGGAATATTGTCTAAATTACCGACATTACCTCCAAACCCCTTCATTATTAACATCCTCACCATTATCTTCAACTACATTACGCTAGTTAACCTCATTACATTCATCCTCAATCACTTCAACAGGGGTATCCACACTATGTTCAATATAAATATCAATACCACCCGTACCTATTATTTGACTAACCATATCAAACAAACTAGCATCATCTTGTATAACTCTCAAACCATTACATAGTTCAAAACTAGGTATAAGATAAAATATCTTTTTCACATTATTATACCCACTTCTCTTACATTCATCAACCAATTTAAAATAACTCAGTAAGTCAGGATCAAATTCAATTTCATCCACAAAACCACCCTCATACATAACATTATCACCTACATTAACAAAACATCCCGCATACTAAAACCTCATAGTTACTTCATCAAATGTCATTTTTCCAAACCAAAAAAACAACTCCAGAAAAACGAAAACACTCAATCAGAATGTTGAAAGGAAACGCTGAAGTGAAAGTGAAAAATTCAAGCCAAGCACAACACATAATGCTTAACATATTTATAACAATTCCATTAACTAACTTACTACGTTCTATTAATTAAGGTACGTGGCATTGTTTACAGCTGTGAATCAGGAAACATGTTCTTGCTGTGGCTCTTAGGCTCATGGAATTTTTCACCTATAAGCCTTATAGGAGTTGCATCACTAGTTTCTAACGTATATACCTATCTAATGGTTTATTATGCCTCAATGTTTAAAAAATATCCACGTTAAATGCAATCCTTATTCAATTTAATTGTTACATCAACTTTATGTTAATAGTAATTAGAGTCTTTCAGATTTAAGTTACTACTAGAATAACAAAATCAGAACTTTATGTTATCATCAATGATAGTCAGAGTATTGCAATCAACAATATAAAAATAATACATCAACTGTAGTTAAAAAATCCACACTCATACGACAAATACTCCCACTAGGAAAGCAAAAAGGATTTAGGAGGGCAATGGAATTAAAAGCATTAAATTAAGATTTTGTACAATCAATTGCTTTTCTATTGTGCTCTTATTGGCAGGAAAGATGAATTTTTCTACCAATTAGAGCACAATAAAAAAGCAGTTGGTCCTAGTAGCTACCCATTCTGCAATTGACCATTTTTAGTAGAAGATAAAACTGATACCAGTTTGATTATGCCCATCTCATTCATATTATCTTCCTTAAACTACTCTAACTCAAACCTCTCAGAATCAAATGTCTACCACTCTTAAGTCTAATGATTAATACTTTAATTCTAAGACTCACCTCCTTAGTTTCAAGAGATTATGTGTGAACCAGGCAAGCCAACCTTTTCAATAAAGACTAGAGCGTGGATCGGGGGATAGTGAAGATGCGTCAACCAATCAACACAACTCAATGAATGATAAAGCATGGATCTGGCGAGGGCAACCCCTAGTGACGATACATGAACTAAACAAGACAACCTTTGTATGAAGACTAGAGCAGAATGGCTGACGGTGAAGATGCGTCGAAAGGGGAGTAACGATGGGATTTTAGGGTGTCGAATGGGGAGTAACGATGGGATTTTAGGGTTTTCTATAACTTTTTGGTTTCTCTTTTTTTACTTTATGAAATTTATAGAATTTACAAAACTTTACAAATTTTTGGGTTAAAACTTAAAACTTTTTACTCTTTTATACGTGACATTTAAAAAAAAGATAATGGTGTCACTGTTGTATGTAATGGTGCGTATAAACACGTCCTAATTTTCATCCAAAAAAGTCTTAAATTGAGTAGACTCATGAAATTTTAGCCTTTCATTGAGCATGTTTCAAGTTTAAGTCCCAAAATGATCAAACTTAAAAAGGTTAAGCCTCAATTTTGGCTTTTAACCTCATTATTTTTCAACAAATTATTATATTTAGATAATATTATAGATAGATATGTATCATATATAGAAATAATTTAGAAAAGAAAATTGTCATAGGCATGACACTAATATATATTATATATAGATAATTATTATATATAGAAATAATTAAATAAAAGAAGTGTCACACGGGTAACAAGAAGTGTCATAGATGTAACACTTCTGCCACACGTGACACTTTTGCCACGCCGGTGACAGTTCTTGTCATATACATGAAACTTTTTTTTCCTAAAAAATGACTTTCATTCCTCTCATAATCGAGAGGTATGAAGTAATGCCCCAAACTTAGAAATAGAATTATATTCATCCAATAATAATATATTATCAAGCAGTTGTTTTCATTCCTTAACCATTCTTTTCTTCCTAAATCCATTAACCAAGCACCTCTCAATCTTAACCAAGCAAAATTTGTTTGAAAATACAAGCACAGAATAAGGACTACCCGTGAATATGTATCAACACCTGGCCCAACGACGAAATAAAGTAATTTAAAATCAATTTTTTAATCTTTTAATTTAAGAAGTTGAAAATTGGAGATGCAATTTAGAGAATTATAAATTTATTATTGATAAACTATTAAGTACATTTAAAGTTTTATTTGATGTATATTAAATTTTAAGAGTCAACTTAAGCTCTCTTAAAATTAGTACTTAAACATAAGTTAAATATTCATTCCAATATGATTATAATTCACTACATAAATTAAAAATAATAATAACTAATGATATTGACAAAATTTGTTGATAGAAAATGAACAATTTTTCTTATTGCTCAATTGGTGATAATTTTAATATGACAAATTAAGTTTAAGCTTGAATTATTATTTAAAAGTTGCTTATAATAAGAATTGCAAATTAAAATCCTAATTGGAAGATAAATATCTTCAACATAAAATACAAAAAGAGATTAACAAAGGAGCAATGATTATATATTTCTTCGAGTAACGACGTAAGATCGGTTTAACTTTTTTTATGCCTTTAAACTTTTATTTTCATTTTAGTTTCTATTTCTCAAATAAAATGTGAAAATTTATTTAATTATTGGTGTCAATATAATTATACTTTTATTATTAATAATAATTAAATATTAAATTAATTTTATATTAAAATATTTGTAAATAATAATAAGTTTATTATATAATATTAAAATAAATAATCAAATATGTAAAAACTACAAAAACATTATTTATAAACTAATATTTATTTTGTTTAATATACATTATAGTTATTAAAATAAATGTTATTTAAATGTTATCCATCTTAAAATATTTAAATATAATTTATTTGATAAATAATTATTTAATTTAAATATAATTTTTATGTTAAAATAAAATTTTAATTTAAATCAAATAAAATAATTATATTTATGAGTAAATAATGTTAAGTAATTCCATTATATGGATGTATAATTTTACGTTTTAAACTACCTGTACACGGTGTAATTGTAGCTAGTGCTAGTAGTAAGTAGGGTTGATCAAATGAAGACTAAAAGTTATTAGTACTTACCATCTGTCAATTATCAAACTTAACAAATTATGGTATTAAGATAGCTCAAATGTAAAATTAAAACGATAAAGTAAAATAAATTAAAATAATTAATTAACTAGAACGAAGATTAAACTAAGAAACAATTAAAGAAAGCATTCGTACATGGATTTCAAATTCCCTTAGGACTTCTCGTGCAATCATGATTCCACTAGCCAATTTAATCTTTAGTTCATTGGACCGTAAAAATTCCTATCTTATGTTAATATCTTTCTCAAGAAGATTAACAACTAATCCTCGGTTGATTAACTGAAACCTCTTTTTAGTTAAAATCCTTAAGATTGCATTAATCGATTTGTGAATTTCATTATTAAATGTGACCCTAATAGTGAAATAAAACAATAGCATGAAATAATACAATAGCAATATTAGTCAACAATAATTAAGAACACATAATTGAATCTCAATGAAACTAAAGAATGAGCTAAGTTAAAATAAAATTACTGCAAGTTCTATCCCATCATCTAAACCAAGTACCAATAAAATTTTAGCTTATAATCACTACATTAAGACTAAAGGAAAAACTAAAAAATTCATGATGCAATCCCTTTTAATTTTCATGAAATCCACTTTAGATTAATGAAAATCCACCTCAAATATGTTTCCTTGGTTGTTTTTCATTCTCTTTATCATTCTAGCCCATCCATATGTCTTTTCCTAAGCCCCTTAGAGCCTCTTATGAACCCCATTTTTCAGTTCCTTTTATTTTCTCTTCACTTTATCCATTTATAGCTCAAATTTAGGGTTTATGAGTGGACACGGTCACTCACATGGCAGCGTGTATGATCATGTTCCTTAAACTTACTTCAATCTTCCAAAATCATTAAGAAGCACAATCCTAAATAGCTACACGAGTAGCCACAAGGTCATGTGGACTTACATGGGAACCCACACAACTAGGCAGACTTACACAGGCAACTACGAAAATAGCTTCAATTCTTCCTTTTTCTATCTCGATTTCACCATAATTCTTCTATTTTTATCCATGAAAGCAAATAAGACCTAAAAACACAATAGAAATAAAATAAGTATTATAGACAATAAGAAACTCTCAAATAAATAAACAAAATGAATTAAACATGAGATTAAAAATATAATCTATTTAGCATTTATCAAACTCACATTTAAGCATTTGCTTGTCCTCAAGCAAATCAATTTTATTACTCTTAACTTAATAAGAAACAACTATGAAAAGACATCAAACAAAAAGATGATAGTCATCATAATTCTCCATTATTCATTCAATTGCAATGCTTAATGAAATGTTAAGCATTTAGTACCTAATACCTGATCAAATTATAAATTAATCCAATTAATGCATAATTCTTTAAATTTTAACTCAATTCACACCATTCTAATTGATGCATAAAGTGAACATACATAAGAAAAATGATAAAATCTTTAAACATTTTATACCCCTTTATTAAAAGCAAAACACTAAATTTAAACAACATAGCAACATTTAGAAACTTATTTGAAAGGTCATCTAGCCTTTTGAAGTAAGAATAAATACCTTATCATGAATACCCTCAGTTACTGAACTAGGTCACTATCTCAAATAGCTACTAACACCACTCTTTAACTTTGAACTTTTTATGGTACAAAGCCAACAGAGTGAAATTATTTATGCTCATTTATTCACATACTACTAATTTTCTTTTATTTTTGTATGGAAGTAAAAATGATAAAAAAAGAATTTATATTTAACTTAATGCATTTACAAAATTATACATAAAGTATCATAACGTAAATTAAGTATCCATTCTTAAAATTAATGAACTAAATTGAAATCAAATTAATAATCAAAACTCATAACTATTTTCCTAAAAAATCAAATCACTGTCAAACCAAAGTCATAATTAATCATCTTGATCAACATCTTCCTTAGAAAAATTCCCGAGTTATTAATCATTAAGCTAATTATAATAAAATTGGAAAGTTTGACTACTAAGTTCTTTGCCTACATTTAAGTTATACGTTGTCCTCAACGTACATAACATATGAGAATAATAAAAAATATGAATAATGGAGGAGGTTAAGGATAACTGCTACTCCCATGATAGAAAAATATTTCAATTATTATCTAATGTCATCAGCATTTATCCATTATTGGTGAAATATTTTCTACTTTAAAGGAATGGTTGCTATTGCCTTCACAACTTGTGGAATTTCATCAAATCTCAAATAAAAAAATTAGGACCATCAAATTAAAACTATAAAAATAAGTAAATAACTAACGAGAATCCTATAAACTACTCAATCAAAGCATAAACCTAATTACTGTGTTGCCTCCTAACTAATACTTCTTTATAAGTCTTATAGTTGAACTTTTCAATAAGCAACTTCTTATGCTAGATCTATAATTAAAAGATTCTTGTACTTATTTTCCCATATAAAAGTTTAGTAGCTGAATAGATCATATATTGCAAGATAATAAGGATCTAAGGTATCAAATCTATAAAACCAATTAACTCCATTAATGTCATTTTTAGTAATAGTTATCAATATAACAAGAAAAAAAAACTTCTTGGGTCTTTGATTGAATTTGATAGTACCCCTTTATACTCAAGATGACTTTGATAATTCCTAATAGCCTTTTTTTTACTTCTCTTCTTCATCTTCCCCTTTCTCCTCTTTTTTCTCCTCTTCCTCCTCTTCTCAAACAACTTCCACCTCTTCTTAAACCTCTATCTTCTTTGTTGAATCTTCTTCCTTCTCTTCTTGAACTGCAACTTGCTCCATGTATTCAACCTCTGGCTACTCTTCACTCTGGGAAATTAATTCACTCACATGATTCCTTAAGTTTAACCTGATCTATTCAGATGAAAAATCTAGCTCTTAGACTCTAATGATGGCTAACCTTTTGTAAAGTAATACCTTTTACAAGGACATCTCTAAGAAGTTCCACTTTCTTCTGTTGTTGTTGTTTTAGAAATAAAGATGAAGCATAATCATTCCATACATATAGTCATAATAACTGCTTTAAGATGGATTATAAATATTCTCATATAAGGTACCATGAGGTCAATTCTCCACATAATTTGAATGCTCTCACATATAGTTTGATGTTTGATGACATGATTAGGGTGATCACTCCTATAAATGTCACAATGTGTCATGGATATTTATTAAGCTACTAAATACATGTCACCATGCCTCTTATTCCAAACTTCTTGTGATAAGTGATGTCATACCATAATCTTCATAAGAATATTGTCCTCTCCATCCTTCCATTATATTTACTGGCTATAACGATGATTAATTGAATCTTGAAAAGAAGAGACAAACACAAGATCAAGAAAGAAAGTTATAAGGAAACAAATTAATATAAAAAGAAAAGAAATAAAGAAATAAAAACTACCTAAAAATGACTAGAGTAATAAAAATGTGGTTTTCCTAATATTCTAGTACTTGGCAACAATACCAAAAACTTGATGTATAATTTTATGTTTTAAACAACAAGTACAGGTTGTAGCTCTTACTAGCACTAGCAAGTATGAGTCGATTCGATAAAGACTAGAATTGCAAGCACTTACCATCTTTCTATTATCTATCCTAACAAATTCTGTTATTTAAGACAAATCAAATGCACAATTAAAACAACAAAGTAAATCAGATCGATATAATTAACTAACTAGAACAAAAATTAAACTAAGTAACAATTAAGAAAAACATTGGTACCTAGATTTTGAATCCCCTTAGGACTTCTCGTGCAATCATGAGTTCACTAATCAATTTAATCTTTAGTTCATTGGATTGTGGAAATTCCTATTTTATGTTAATTTTTTCTCAAGACTATTAACAACTAATCCTCGATTAGTTAACTAAAACCTCTTTCTAGTTAAAACCTCTAAGATTGCATTAATCAATTCGTGAAGTTCACTTTTAGGTTTGACCCTAATTCAGAGGATTTATGTCAACCTATCTCCAAGTTTCATGAAACTCCTTTCAATTATGGTAGATATATTCATACAAAAGGATTTCTCAATCTCAATTGCATGAAATCATATGTATAATAATATGCTAGCACTATTACTTTAAGAATAATTAAGAACCTATAATTGAATCTCAATGAAATTAAAAAATGAATTAAGTTAAAATAAAATCACTATAAAGACTATTCTAGGGTCCATTTAATCCAAGCACCAACCAAAGTTTAGCTAATATTCATAAGATCAAGACCAAAGCGTGAACAAAAAAACTAAAAGAACCATGATGAAATCCATTTTAGTCTTCATGATATCCGCTTTAAATTGATGAAAATCCACCCCAAACATGTTTCATTGCTTATTCTTTGTTTTCTCTATCTATCTAAGCCATCAATATGTCTTTTCCTAAGCCCTCCGAGCCTTTTATGAACTCATTTTTTTACTTTCCCTTGTTTTTCTTCGTTTTATCCATTTATGGCTCAAATTTAGGGTGAATAGAATGGACACAATCCCTCAATCTTCAAAAATTGTGAAGAAACACAGTCTTAGAGAGCCACATGGACAGTCACACGATTGTGTAGACTTACACGGGCAACCTCTAAAATAGCTTCAATTCTTTTGTTTTCTGTCTCGATTTCACCCTAATGCTTCTTCTTTTTACTTGAAAAGGAAAATAAGACCTAAAAACACAATTAAAGTATCATAAATAATAAGAAAATCTCAAATAAACAAATAAAATGCCTTAACCATAGGATTAGAAATATAATCTATACAGAAATTTATCATATATATTAGATAATAGTAAACGAGATTATAAAAAAATAAAAACGTAATTTTTTTTATGGTTTATAAGTTATGAAAATAAGAAAAAAAATACAACTAAAAATAGAAATTAAAAATTAAAAACAAATCCAAATTAGTAATAATTTTTTAGACCAACTTGCACTTAGGAGGTGCATTTTTGGTTTAAGTAAAAAATTTAACCCTACCAATAATAATAAAAATTAGGATCAAGTAGTGGACACCTGGTACCATTCTCAATCAGAACCTTAATGATTAAGAATGGGTAAAGAAATTAAAAAATCGTATAAGTTTATATATTTCAAATAGGTTTTTAGACACTAATTTCAATGTAAGAATATGAATATAAATTAAACCAGTGAATGGAAATAAAACTTTCTATTAACCAAAGTTATTCTTTTGAAAATTGAATAAAGATTATTACTAAATATAGCAGAGCTAACTCAATATTACAATGAGTTCATGAAATATAAGATATTATAAGAACATATTAAACATAACAATAGGAGTTATTAATTTCATCTATTTTTCATTCTTGTGCATGCTGATCAAATTTAACTATCATAACGACTCTAATCCGATTGATGATATCTTTAGCTAAGTTGTGCTTGCTTACTTCCTCACTTTTGTAGATCCTCTTATTTCTTTCTTTCCATAGGGTGTAAATAGTTGTACTTGTAGGAAAAGATGTTTTATACATAGCTCCATCTTGCATCTTTTGGTTAGCAATACGAGTGATCCAAGTAAGAGTGGATATTCAATCATAAGAAGAGTAGTAATAAGTTAGATTAAAACTCAATGGTACTAATGGTGAAGGTAAAGAAAATAAAATGTAGCAAGTTCATGACCATTTTTCTTTGACAATCTTAAAGGGAATTGAAGCAATATTGCTAGGAGGTGATGACTTGTAGTGGGTAATTTTAAATTGTATGGGCTTTAACAATATTATTTATAATCTCAAGATTTTAGTGTTTAGGTATAATCAGACTTTAGAACAAATTTGATGCACTCTTTTAGACCTCATAAAGTAGGGTTTCGAATGCTACTTGCATGTCCCATTAAATACATCACATTCTTTTTGTTAATAAATAATTGCATTGAAATGTAGTTTTAATATCTTATTTGGATTCTATCTTCATCTCTTATTCTATGCTATAACAGTGTATTTGTGTTGATATATTTAAAATAAGTAAACGTAATTTTTGGCTCATATATTATTAGCTATTTATTAGTTTGTTGTGTTGTTGTCTCATAAAAACACTTGTATTTAACATTGGGTTCTTATAGATCTTTGGAAGGAATAATGGATAGTGAATCTTCTAAATCAACAATAAAGAGTCATAGTAAAAAGTAACATGATGAGCATATTGATATAGAAATTAAAACTCTTTAATAACTTCTTAAACCAATGACAATCTTAGAAGAAGAGTGGGCCAAATTAATTATTAATCAATTGAATTACGACAATAAAAAGTTGAATCATGAAACCAAGAAGGTAAAGAGGACATTAGTACGCAGAATGATAGCAAATACACGAAGTAGATGCTTAGGTTACATGTGATTTGATAAAAGTTAAAATATATTTTAAATATACAATTTGTGAAACTAGAAAATTTTAAAGGTTGCTATTTTAGTATAGAATATCTATTGCAATATTTGTAATTTTATTTATTAAAAATTTGCAAAAAAATCGTAAGTTCGTCAACTTTGATGTTGTACCATAATAATTTATTAAAAATAATCACATTGTCCATAGGTTCAATTGTGTCATTGCAATAGATTGGAATGTAATATCATCCTAAATGTCAGGCTGAACTGAAACTCCTTTCGTAAAATCTTCCAACAAATGCATAAATCCAACAAACTAGACAATTGGAACGAACAGACAGCCACTTCTATCTTCAAAGGACAAACATGATTAGAGTTGAGCGAACCAGGCAAGAAAAGTAGCAACTAAGAAATGAAAATTGAAAACCAGGAAACGCAAGAGAGCAGCAATGCCAGATGGACAATAGAATAAGTCTATCTTGCCATTGAAAGTAGAACTAAAATCACAATCCGCCGTCATATTACATTATTGAGTGAACAAAACATGTAGGTGACTAGACACTATGGTCAATTGACTAAACTGTGTACGAGAATAAACAAGGCCTACTACTTGCATATCTACTAAATTGCATTCTAAAATGATTAAATTATAAAAATTATAACTAAGAACATACTACTGCACAGAATGATCAGTCCCCAAAGGTAACAATAGTCAACCATCACCAGTGACAGCTTAGATGGGCGCAGCACATGTAGTTCTAAAGTGGCCTGTTTGATTACAACGGCTACAGTGCACAACTCGCTTCACACGGCCACGATCTTCTGCTCGAACTCGCTTTTTCCTTGGTCGACCAGGTGGCCGAAGTGACTTTGGTGGGTTAATTACAACCTCAACAAACTTGCTGCCATTTGGATCTCCCTCAGATAATTCCTTCCAGAGACTCTTATCTGGAATTGGATGAATGGTTTGTGAATAAGTCTTCCGATAGGTTGCTACAGTGAAACAACTCTCTGTAAACCGATGCACATTCTGCCTGCAGGAGAGAAGTGCTGCAACGGCATGAGCACAGGGTAGGCCATACAGTTGCCAGCCACGACAAAGGCAACAGCGGTTTCTGATGTCCACAATAATTGTTCCATCATGGTTCATAACTTCAAATTCAGCTTCATTGGCACGAAGAACCTGATATGTACGTGCAAGTTCAAGTGCTTCTGCAACACGTCTTTCAGCAGAAGGTACAAGTATTGACGTCCACTGCATACTCGTCTCTCGACGTTCATTGAACCAGGTCATGAGCTGCCTCCTAATGCATTCCATCATCTGGATTATAGGAAGCCCAGAGGCCTCTAATATCCAAGAGTTAAATGATTCAACTATATTAGCTGTCAAATGTCCAAAACGAGCTCCTTCAAAATAAGCTGTAGCCCATAGCCTAGGGGGAATTCTCCGTATCCAATATGCAGCATCTTGTGATATACCCTCAATCTCCAGAATTTTGGCTTCAAATTCAATGACGGTCAAAGCATGAGCAGCCTCCCACAAAACGTTAACAAGCATGGTATTGTTGAATTCTTTACGGAAGCTCTCACTCAAGTGACGCATGCAAAATCCATGAAAAGCAGTGGGAAAATTTGCCTCCACCCCATCTACAATACCCTTTTGCCGGTCTGACAAAATTGTAAGTCTCGGCATGTTTTCTGTATTTATCTCCAGGAGATTATGAAGTTCAGAAAGAAACCACATCCAATTTTCATCATTCTCCTCGTCTACAACACCGAATGCCAAAGGAAACAAAGCCCCATCACCATCAAAGCCAGTAGCAAGAAGCAGAGTACCAAGATATTTGCTCTTCAAATATGTCCTATCAAGTCCTAGGAGAGGCCGGCAAGCATTCAGAAAACCATAAATTGAAGCCTGAAATGATATGAAAAGTCGCTGGAAGCAATTATCTGCTGGGTTTCCATACACAGCCGCAATACTCCCAGGGTTTGTCCTCTTAACCTGTTCACAATACTGTGGAAGCAAACGATATCCTTCTTCAAATGATCCCCGCATTGTGGCAATGATGCGTTCTTTCCCCCTCCAGGCCTGCTTGTAAGACAAGGTAATACCATGCACACGATGAATCTCTTCCAAAATCTCCTTCGGCTTGTAATTTGGATTCTCCCTAAGACGTTGTTCCACAGAGTTAGCAACCCACTGAACAGAGGCTTGCTGATGACCAAGATGAGCAATCCCTCCACAGTTATGGGTCTCATGGATGGTTCTGATTGTGAAAGTTGGAACACCAGGGAGCTTTGCAGCGTGTATGCGCCAAGGACATCCCTCAGTTGCACATTTAGCCGTGAACCGTGTCTTATCTGATTTTATGGTCTGCATTTCAAAATGAAGGGCAATGGCTGTATCCCTTAGAGCCCTGCGACAGCTGATGACATCTGGGAACTCTTGCCCTACTGAAAGCTCATAGTTAGGACTTACAGCAAGAGTACGTGCCTGAAGGACAGGAGTATGGACTACAAGATGAGATTCATGCAAATCTAAGTCATGATTCGGGTCCAATGACATATCTTGATTCTGGTCCACAGTCAACTCAAGATTCTCATCTAGTTCTTGGTTTCCTGAAACAACCAGTTCATGGCTTTCCGATAAAGCTAAGTCATGGTTCTGTGCAGGAAGAGACAATTCGTGATGGATGTGTTCAGGTTTTCTATCCATACCTAAATCATTTTCAAGCACGTAACTGTGATCTCCCTCGTGGTTATGGCTCTGTCCTAAACCCAATTCACGGTCATGATGATGCCCTAAGCCTAACTCATGATCATGGGTTTGACCCAAACCCAAATGGTGCTCTTCCACTTGATCCAGCTCCAAATCATGGTCATGACTCAAACCCAAATCGTGATTGTGGCCTAAGACCAATTGTTGATTCTGTCCAGGCCCCAGATTGTGGCTTTGTCCAAGTACCAAGTCATGGTTAGCCATTGGACAAAATCACTATACATAAACAACAGTAAAATTTCACCCTGAGAACCAGATGCTACCAGAAACTCTAATATGTCATCAACATCAACACATGCCTGTCAAAAAAAGGGGTATGAAAAACGCAACTGTAAACTCAAGGATACACTTCGCATATTTGACATTAAACTAAAAGCATGAAGCACACAAAGAAATGCACTCAAGGATACACTTCGCATATTTGACATTAAACTAAAAGCATGAAGCACACAAAGAAATGCAGAAGCAAGTTCATTTTAACCAAATGAGATTCACCCATAGTAGTTATTGGTAAATCTTTTCCTAGTGAATCTTAAAAAGGACCACAAGGGAAATGATCAGCTTAAATGAATAATCGATTAAAAGGAACCCTAAATGAATAGTCAGATGCAACAGTTACATGAAAAATCTCAACTTATATCACAGGATAAAAAGCTCAGCTATTCTTCCTCTACTATGTCATCTATCATTACAGCTTCAAGCTCATCAGTCTCAATACACATAGCTAAGCAAAAAATCCTCACTCTTTCACATGTTCAACTCACATGGTGTACCAAAAAGGTCCAGATCACTTTCAGGAACACTGATCTAACATAATAACAGAGTGAATGGAGGAAGCAAAACTATCTTCACTTAAGAAACGGGGACAATTGCAAACCAAAAAACAAAGAAAATTACGAAGGTAAAGATTAAAGTTTTTCCAATTCACCAGCAATTAACAACATTTTCACTTTAAAACTTACTTCACAGCTACTGAGCTCAACCAAGCACAACAGAGGATCAAACAAAGTTGTCAATGATGAGGACAAAAGCAAAATTCCTAACCACAACACTTATACTCCAACAAAAAGAGCCGAGCACGCCCTTAACTTGACAACAGACCGCACCCCGAAAAACCAATCGCAGAAAAGCTAAACAAACAAACTAAGAATTGGGGATTGATAAATAATTTACATATATAAAAGAAAAAGACGCAAGTTTGATAGGTAATGTTCAATTCTCGAGGAAAAGAAAAGCACACACAATTTTCAAGTCAGAGTTGGAGACAACAAATATCCAAAAGCAGCAATTACCAATAAGAGAGACCTCAACGACAAGAACAAATATCCAGAGAAGAAGTGGGTATGGATCAAAACAACAGCAGATGGAGAGTAAACTAGACAAGCACGGTGGAATCCATCAATTCAAGTGGAATTCAGCATCATAGATTTAGGAAGAGGTACGGTGTATAGGAGTGTAAGATTGAAAACGAGAATTTGAAAAAAGGCGGGCAAACGACAAGATTGATCGGGCGAAGAATGAAATTAGAGAGAAGGGCAGAAGAGGGAGTGCTGGGGGCGACGAGGGCTGAGAAGGGAAATACAGAGACAGCTGATTAGACGGAGATGGGGGCGTTTTGGGCATTCTAGATTTTCGAGGGTGTTCCTTTCCTCTGGGTTCCTTAGGAATCAGTGTTTTCGATGGACTCTTTATCTATTGTTTGTATTTTCAAGGGTTGGGTCTTTTAGGAATTGGTGTTTTTGTTTTTGAGCAACTCTTTTTCTGTTATTATCTATATATCAATCGTGTCGGGGATAGGATACGCCTGATTTTGAAATTTTAAAATATTAATTTCAAATAATCTTTTTATCTTAACAATCGTTAAGTTATCAACAAATGTTAATTTAGAACTAAAGTTGTCCCGTTAAAGTTTCGTAATAATAACTTAAGATTACAAAAACCAAGGCTTACTCTATATTCAACCATTCCAATAAATTAACATTCTGCGGAACTTCAAATTGAAGCCTAATTAAAACATATGATTTGCAACGTGTTAGAGATGACTTGGATTTATGAATCACATGCATGAGAATGCCGACACCATGATAACTTTAAAGAAACAGAATCACATGTGCATGCAAGGATACGTAAAAAAACATGAAATATGAAATATTTTACCTTTTGTTTCTTCGCCTTTCTTGTTTCTTCTCCTTGTTTGAGTTGTTGCAAATACCAAACCTTCCTTAATCATGCAAGAACATGCAAAGATCAAGAAGAAACAATGTGTAAATATGATTTAAGCACCAAACCATATGAGTTCTAGTATTTGCTCAAAATGAAAAGAAAGATCAAGACTCTTATTACACGCACTTTAATTCACACAACAATTGCATAAATTACAAGAACAAGACTCTTGACACCTCAATCTCACTTTAGAACTCTTCTAGAGGCCTTATTCTCTCACTTAAGTATATAAGAAGTGGTTGAACTCTTGAGTACATAAGTACAGAACTCACTTATGTACCAATTTGTGCCTTCGGTCACGATCGTGGCCTACTTAAAATCAGGCTACCCTTTGGTCACAATCATGACTTATGAGCCACGATTGTAGCATATTTTAAAATAGTCATACACATGTTTTTATCTGATCTTTTATACGTATGATCTTTAGATTCCCAGTTATTTGTGGCACTTGAATTAACTCTTAATTCATGGAAATCAAAGAGTTTCATGATGCCAATTTGTCGAAATATAAGTGGATTAACACATGAACCCTTCGATGGTTAATTATCCAACTTATGAATCTTTCCATAGACAATTACCGTGCAATTCGTCCTTTCACCGTACTATATCCTACTTGGTTCGGAGTATGGGCTATATGTCAACTCCCACTATACTGACTACATCACATCTAGTCCAAGTGATATTAGTTCTTGTCCTAGGATCTCATTAATCTACGTGTCATTGAAAACTTTCTTCATGACAAATAATTGCTCTGGCTAGAGACTCTTGAGTAATGACCTCGACAAAAGGCTATGGGTATCATCTCCTTCTATTAAGAGTGGTGAATCCTTTATTGGCTACCCAATTACCTTCGAATATGAATCGCTGTACCTAATCACCACCTTAAGAGTGACCACCTCATCTTGAGAGTACAAAGAATGATGTCAAAGCATATGATTGGTATCCAAGATATTCTTGAGTACCTCAAGTCTAAGGATGATATTCGATAGATCATCCATATGATAATCTCATTACGGGTTATCCAATGTACTCACTTCCCTTAGTAAGCATCCACATGTTAACTCTAAACATCTTTTGTTTACAGTTCAGGAGATCAACTGCTTGATTAAATTAAGGAGTATAACATGTACTAATCTATCTAGATTAATAATGCCCTGTTTTATTAATCTTATGATGAAGGATTATTTAGATACTAACATAATTGTACATGAAAGGAATCTTATTATCATTATCTCATCATGATTTCCTTCATGCTATATTTTGTATCATGGATCTCATTAGTTCGATTTAAGATCAATATCAATTTATATATAAATGAATATCAAATTAATGAAAATTGCCTTTCACTTTATTAATCAAAATAAAGTTTGTACAAAAGTACTGAAGGTGATTGCCTTTAAAGCACTACTCTAACAATCTCTCACTTGTATTAAAGTTAATCGCCTTTGTATTTAATAACATAGGCAAGTGCACTATGATCAAATTTTATTTAAGTGGCTTAGTCAAAGGATCAACGATGTTCTGATCTGTGGGTACTCTCTCTATCTTCACATCATCTCTATCAATTATCTCCCTGATTAGGTGATATCTTCTAAAGCTCTAATGAGACCTTGGTTTATTGGGTTGAGTAATAGCTCATTGTTGTCACAGTACAACAATATTAGGTCTATTATGCTCAAAACCACTCTAAGTTCCATAACGAACTTCTTGATCAAAACAACTTCTTTTGCCGCTTCAGCAACTGCAATGTATGCTGACTTAGTCATCAAATATGCAATTGTCTCTCGTTTAGAACTATTTCAACTAACTACTCCACTATTCAGTGTGAAAACATAACCTGATTGAGATTTGGAGTCATTATGGTTATATTGAAAACTAGCATTTCTATGCTCGCTCACTATGAGATCTCCATTTCCATATATCAATAATACATCCTTAGTCCTTCTCAAGTACTTTAGGATATTCTTGACAGCCACCTGGTGACCCTCACTAGGATTTGATTAATATCCACTTGTAACACTTAGAGCATATGATATATCGAGTTTTGTACATAACATAGCATACATTATTGATCCTCCTTTCGAAGTATAAGGTGTCATACTCATACGAGTCCTCTCATCTTGCATCTTGGGACATATAGATTTCGAGAGTTTTATCCTATAAGTCATGTATGTTGACTGTGAAAGACCTAGCAACTTTCTTTATCTATCTTTATAGATTTTTTGTAGCACCCCCTTACCGTAGGGTACACATCGGGACGCCCGCAGGTCGCTCCGACACGTATCCCACGATAAAGGTGCACTACCGAGCAACTAACTAAAAACCACATAGCATCCCATATAAATATAAGTAAAAATTGAAACTAAATATACTTTTCATTTCTTTTTTTTCAAATCCATACTTATACAATTTATCCAAATACACTGCTCAAAAGAACTAAATACATCCAATCTAGGTCGTCCAAAAGATCCCAGCTGACCCACCTCTGCGCCATAACTTCTCTTGCC
>JAOSBN010000003.1:25622071-25642392 GCA_027563595.1 Erythroxylum suave
TACAGAAACTTCTCTTTCACCTACATCTCATTTTCTTCTCCGATCCAACCTTACCATTTCTGATCACCTTTTATCATATTTACAGGTTTGTGGGACATGTTTGCAACTACAAAGACGGTGCAACAAATGATGGATACAATGGAGAGTATGATGGAGGATCCTTTAGTGTATAATAGCAGTTGGTATAGATGAGGAAGACTGGCCAACCAAGAGCTACGACAAGTACACCTGGAGGATCTCGTTACCAAAGAACATGGAGTATGAGAAGATAAACGTGGAAGTTAAAGACTGGGTCTTGTACATTACCATTCCTAAAGCAAGCATCAATAGCAAAATAAGAATCATCCACCAATTCAGAGAAGAATTATCCACCAACCATTGTTTCTTCCCACCTCCTGACACCGACAAGTCATCAACTCCACCCCCACCCCTACCTCTACCACTAGACACCACACCGTGTTTCGCACCCCAGTACAATCATTTTTCCCCGAGGTCCCAGCCGCATCAATAAGCAAGTAGCCCTTAAACATGGAAGCTCTTATAGGATTTTTTTTAGGCTAGCAAAATCAACTGTAATGTAACTAAGTGCCACTATAACAAATAGGACCTTTAGCGACGAAAATAAACATCGCTAAACAAAAAGAAATCGTTATAAATACTAATTTGCAACGAAACAATATTGTTGCCCAAAACATCACTGAATCTCAATAGCAAAACATCCGCGAGAAGTCATCGTAAAAAAGTTTTCTCAACAAAAATAATTCGTTAGTAAAACTTATAACCAACGATAATAAAGAACGTCGTACATAATTTTATGTGACATTTCTATCTCGTAAATAAAAGTATTTCCCTACAAAACTATATTCGTAAGTATTTATATTTAGTGACGATTTTATTTTGGTAGCAGAATAGCTACTAATACGTGGGTAAAAACTTTTTGTAACAAATTAGATTTTAGCTGCTAATAGGCTTTTGTGACAATTCTGTTTTGGTAGCAAAAAACTTTTAGGTGCTAATACGTGGTTGTAGCTAAACGTGATTGTATATGCAATTAATGAGGTTTTGTGACGAATTTGGTTTGGTAGCTAATAGTATCTAGTGACAAATTCTAATTTTTAATTTAATAATTATTATAATTGTTTAAAATGAATTTATTTTAATTTATTACAATTTTAAGACTTTTTGTTACAAATTTTTTTTGGTAGCTAATATTATTTAGAGAAAAATTTTAATTTTGAATTTAATAATTATTATAATTGTTAAAAACAAATTTATTTTAATTTATTACAAATTTTAAGACTTTTTGAAATATTAAAATTATTTTTTAATAATTAATGTTAGTGACATATTTTGTAAATAATAATAAATTGAAATAAAGTAAACATATAAAATGGAATACATTGTATATAAAACAATATTTACATATCATTTACAAATTAAGAGTCTTAATCTGAGTCACTACCACTAGCATATGCAGAACCTAACATTTGTTTAACCAATTTTTTAAGCTTGCTAACTTCTTTTAGTTTATGATTTAACTTGTCTTCTATACATTGTAATTTTGTCTTCAGTGTCTGGTTCTTCTCTTGAAGCGCAATCACATATGTTGATCCTGACAAAGAGACACCAATAGGCTTAAAGTCATACCCAAGATCTTTGATATAGCTCGATTGTGTACGAAGGACATTGTTGCAAATGTCATCAACATTAGGTTGATTTCCCTCAGCTAATGACGTCTGTAACAACTCTTGCATCTTGTCCTAAAATTGTAATATTATATAGAATAAATTGTAGAAAATCAAGTTAATTAAAAAATAATTACTTAATACTATATAGAAAAATAAATTGTAATATTAACTTATTTATACTTACATAATTACTTTGTGCCTCTTCAAATATCCAACATTGACTTTCCTTGTAGTGTGTGTACTTGTAAAGTGTGATCCTATCACACTCTTACCTTTAGAGTTGTATTTGACTCTATAATATGAATTTTAAAAGTTATAACCAATTAAAATTTATTGTATTAAAAAATAGAATTATAAATTGAAAACGTTACACTTACTAATTCTTATTGAACAATGACAAATGATATGAGAAGTCTTCATTAAGGCTTTGTTGGTCTTGCCTTTAGAACATTTTTTCTAAATTAAGAGAAGTAGTTATGAGATGTATAAACATAATTAATGGAAGGAAATATGAAGAGAGAAAAAAAACCTAAACATTAACTGAAGCTTAATAATCACACAATTTATTCAATTTTTCTTCAATCTCCCGTTCCAAAACATATCTCCTTGCCTCTTCATCGGAAGAGAAAGACTGATAATATTTATAAAGTCGATATTGATGATCTTTCACCCTTTGTTTCAACAGTGAACTAACACTGCTTGAAATCTCAGGCGTATCGATATCAACAATATTAACTGAAAACACGTATTAGATAAGTTATTGTTTTAGTTCAGTAAAATTGCAATACATATAATGAAATTAATTGAAATATTACCGAAACTTTGTCCAAAGCATTTTGCAGCAAGTTGTTGTCCTTCAACTGCCTGACATGTTGAAGGCATGGAACTCATTCCGAACAACGATGCCCAACTCACTAGCCAATTTTGCAGCTTGGATCTTATCCACTGGGCGCCCTTATGTCGTGTTAATTGCTACTAACAACTTCATATTCATTGCAATATACATTACAACTCAACTCCTTTTCTCTTACCTCTACATCATTTTCTGAGGATAGTTTTGGTACCTGAAAAAAAAAACATAATGATAAAAACACACTAAACACTATGAGAACATAAATATAAATATGTTTGGTTATCAATAACATACTTAAAGATCCCTCATGACTACTGGATGATGTTGGTAAAGGTTGTTGTTGTTGACTTCCCTGATTTGATGATGCAATTGCTGATTGTTCTGTGAGAGAAACTTTATTTGACGTCACTACCTTTTTTCCTTTGTTCCGTCCAGGTGGCATTATAATGAACCTAGTTAAAACGAATTATAAACATAACGTATAATTGTAATTGCAAAATAAAATTAATATTTTGTGAAAAATTAAAACTATGCTTAATTAACATAACTAAAACATTAACAACATAAAGCAATTATTAACATTTGAAATAATACAAACAATGAAACCTAAATTCAATCATCATGATCGAGATGAAGAAAATCATCATCATTAAGTAAATTATCGGGAGATTCTTTGTCACTAATATATTCCAACAAAGTATTGTCATTGTCATTGAAGTCATCCCAAGTATAGTGTTCATCTATTTGTAAGAGAAGACGGGGTTGAACTTCATCCAGTTGAAGTATGTTGGGCGCAACATCTCTCCTACGGAATGATGATATATCTGTATCTTCTACTGGAATGTCTTCATTATTGATCTCTAATCCAACATCTTGATAGACTTCATCAACATCTTCATCTAATTCACCAATATCCCTTTCACAAAAATCAAAGACATTCCTTTGTTGAAACTTTTGAACAACCTTCCAATTGCGACCTTACATAGTATTATTGACGTAAAAAACTTGTTTGGCTTGAGTTGCAAGGACAAAAGGATCATTATTATACCATGTCTTACTAACATTTACGCTAGTAATATACCCATTCACTCTCATGTCAGTTAGATCAAACCATTTGCATTTAAGTGGAACAACCTTCTTATCCTTGATATAGTGCAACTCGATAATTTCAGATATGACACCGTAGAAGTCAATGCTTGCATCGTCATGACATCCTTCAACAACAACCTCACTATTTTAACTTCTAACTTGACTATCTCGATCTTGTACGTGATATCGCACCCCATTAACAATGCAACATATGTATTTCTTCCCACAAATATGAGGCTCACATGCTAAACCGAATAATGTTGTTGTTGCTTCTTGCACATTACAGTTATGTAACCATATCATTTGTACAACAAATTGAAAATAAATATGAGGATCTCATCATATTCTCATATTTTCATAATTTGTAATTAATATAACAACTTACTCGATTTCTAAACCATGATACAAACTTCTGCCTATGTTTTTCTTCAACATTAATGATCCCTTTGCTTCGAATTATATCCTTGTGCTCTCTATTAGGAAAAAAACATAGTAAGATCTCATAATTAATAAAGGAAATTATAATATGATTGTTTGAATGAAAATGAATATACGTATTTCATGTATGTATCGACATTTTCTCAATTGTTCAAAATATACCAATAGGCAATTTCGAATTTGTCCTTATTTAACTCGACATATTTACCAGCACTAAGTGCCCTAACTTTTTGGGAGAAAATAGGCAACCCACCATTGTCATTGAAATCAAAGTTACATTCCGGTCTATTAAATCTCGTCTCCATATCAATTAAGTACATTAAACAAAAAGTCAAGCATTCATTTGCTATATAAGCCTCTATAATAGACTCCTCTGGTCGAGCTCTATTACGTACATAATGCTTAAGAGAGCATAAAAACCTGAACATAAACAGTTAAAAACTTAGGAATTGTTACAAAAAAAAACATAGGAAAAACTTGTTCAACTTAATATGAATTACCTTTCAATTGAAAACATCTATCGAAATTGAACCGTTCCACCAAGTTTTGCTTCATATGGTAAGTGAATTGCCAAATGAACCATAACATAAAAAAACGATAGGGGGGATAATAGTTTAAGCTTACACAAAATCAATGCTATGTCTTTCTCCAATTTATCAAGCTCTTCAACTTTAAGTGTCTTGCAACATAATTGCTTAAAAAAACTCTCCGAGTTGACCCGAAGTAATGGATACATCCTTCAACAAACACCTACGTATTCCAACAGAAAGTAGCTGTTGCAAAAGTATATGATAATCATGACTTTTCAACCCTGACACTTTTCCCTCTTTAACATTCACACAACGGCCTATACTAGATGCATACTTATTAGGAAATTTGACTGATTGGAGGAACTGACAAAATACTTGTTTCTCACTTTTTAACATGTTGTAACAAGCAGAGAGAATAAAGTATGATCCATCACCTTTTCTTCTCAAATGCAAATCTTTTATAATATTCATGTCTTTCAAGTCTAGTCTAGCCTTAATAGTGTTGTTTCTTACTTTTTGACATATTGTAACAAGTAGAGAGGATAAAGTATGATCCATCACCTCTTCTTCTCAAATGCAAATCTTTTAGAATATTCATGTCTTCCAAGTCTAGTCTAGCCTTAATAGTGTCTTTGGATTTCACATTAATTCCCATAATAGTCCCTAAAATGGCCTCAAAAACATTTTTCTCAATATACATGACATCAAGATTGTGCCTCAATAATAATTCCTTCCAATATGGCAAGCTAAAAAATATGCTTTTTTTTAGTCCAATTCAATTCAATATTATTTCTCTTACGCTTTATATTACTTGGGTGTTTGCTAGGTGTAATGTCATCCAAATGTGATAGCTGGTAAACAATGTCATCACCCGGCAACTACATCAGAGCTTCATCCAACTCAACTGTGCCATTAAACTATTTACTTCTTCATAATCTATGCCCATGTTCCAAATAACGACGATGACCTGTATCACATATTTTACTTTGTATTCTTGTTGAATATGTTTGATGATTACAGATAGGATAACCATATACCCTTTAGTGTTCCACCCCAACAAATTCTCATAAATTGGGAAATCATTTATAGTCCACAATACAGTAGCATGCATTGTAAATGTGTTGCCTTCAACAACATCAAAAGTTGCTAATCCTTATTCCTATAGATAGTTTAAATCATCAATTAACGGTTGCAAGTAAACATCGATGTCCTTATTAGGAGCAGTAGATCCTTGAATAAGCAAAGACAACAACATAAAAGGCTCCTTCATACACTTCCATGAAGGTAAATTATATAAGACTAGAATCACTAGCCACATGCTATATGAATTACTCATATTACTGAAAGGATTAAATCCATCTAAGGCCAATCCAAGTCAAACACTGCAACAATCTTGTCCAAACTATGGGAACTTTCTATCAAGCTCTTTCCATGCCATTGAGTCAGCTGGATGATGCATAATGTTATTGTCAATGCGTTTCTCTTTATGCCACCTCATATCTATGACTTTTTTTGTTGACATAAACAACCTTTGTAATCATGGCTTAATAGGAAAGTATCATAGGATTTTCATCGATATCTTTTTTCCTCTCCCATCATCCACCCGCCACCTTGATGTACCACAAATAGGACTCTTTTGAAGTTCTTTACTTTCCTTCCAATAAAGAACACAGTCATACTTAAAAGTATGAATTGAAATATATCCCAATCCAAGGTCCCTTAACAATTTCTTTGCATCATAGTAAGGTAATGCATCATTTAATAAGTCAAATGAATTGTTACTCTATTTATTATAAACCTCTAAATGCAGCAACTTCACAACAAATGAAAGTTGAGAAAAGTTAGAGCACCTTAGATATAAATGTTCTTGAGTAACTTTCAATAACTTCCCAAAATTATCTTCAGTCATACTACCAATTATGTTGGGCAATCCTGTTTCATTCATAGTCTCATATAATTCAGAAAATCATCTAACATCTCATCAATCCCATCATCACCATCATCATTCACTTCATAATCATCAACACCATTATTGTAACTCCCATCATAAGATGTACCGACACTTCTAGTACAACTTGCTTCCTTACATTCACCATTATAAAGACATGGACTATAGAATTTGTATATGCCTCAGATAAGCTAGTGATTATATACCACATCGTGACTTTGGAAGTCCACATTTAAGCAATCAATGCATGGACAATGAATATTACAATCCTCACCCATTTGATCCTTTACAAATTGCATGAAACCCTTAACTCTTTCTATGTATTCAGTTGACCATTTTTTATAAGACATCCAACTCTTATCTATTTAGCTATACAATACAAGAAGATAATAGAGTTATAACATGCATTTTTTTTGTTTTATATTAGGTTTAAAAAACTTATGTTTAATATTACATGCAGTTAACAATGTTGTTCTAGTTCATATGCAAAAATTAAGTAAATAATATAAAACAAAATGAAATGATAACCGATATATAAAACAATGAAGGTTACTACTAATCTGCATACCTGAAGATGTATAGTCGTATGTGAATGTTGACTCCAAGCTAGACGAGGAACACAGAATCTGCATAATAGTATGGCCATGGAATTGGTGAACAACAAATTCTATTATAAATAAATTGAAAACTATGAATTAAAGGTTAAACGGCCTACAACAACAACAACAATAATAACAACAACAACAACAACAAGAATAATAAAAATAAAATAATAATAATAATAATAATAACAACAACAACAACAAGAATAATAATAATAATAATAATAATAATGATGATGATGATGATGATGATGATGATTATAATAATAATAATAATAATAATAATAATAATAATAATAATAATAAACATTAACAAAATGAAACGACAAGCTATATATAAGACAATGAAGGTTTCTACTAATTCGCATACACGAAAATGTATAGTTGTATGCGATTATTGACTCCAAGCAAAAAGAAGAATACAGAATCTGCAAAATAGTATGGCCATGGAATTGATGAACAACAAATTCTATTATAAATAAATTGCACAAAGAACGAAGATTATGATATGCCAATAATTAACACATAGAAGAAAGAAGGTTAAAGAATTTCAATGTCGACCTTAGGCATTTATATAACGCAAAAGTTGTTTCCTTCATTTTGATAAGATGGTCGTATTTTTTATAATAAAATTGATTACTTTTTGGAAAATAAAGAATTGCATTAGTTGGCACAATGAAGCTTTTTAAGATTCTTATTAGTTTAACTGTGAATATAAAAGTTTGTAAACTAAATGTGGACAAGTACTAAAGTCATCTTAGTCACTTAATCGAAAAATTTTAAAAATTTAATATTGAATTAAAATTTTTTCAACAAGTTTGATATTTTAAAATATCTTTCTAATAATAAATTAAGTTTAATTCAATTTGGTTTGAATTTAATTTAATTTAATGAGTTGAGTTTAATTTTTAAAAAGTGGTTCAGTTGAATTTTAAATAGAATATATTAGAATTGACGATATTTTAAATTTGAATTTACTCTACTAATTCAAATTTCTCTTTAAAATTTCTAAAATATCATCATTTTATTTCTAAATTTTAAAATTTTTAATTAAAATAATATTATTAAAATTTTTAATTAAATAAGATTATTTTCAAACTAAAACTAGTCTTATGCAGTTATCATCAAACCTAATTTTAACCATTTGAATTATAAATATTGAATCAATTAAAATTGTTAAAATATAAATATAAAGTAATAATATATAAAATATAAAGTAATAATATATAAAATATATATTATTACTTTATATTTATATTTGACAATTCTATAGCATTTGACAATTTGAATTACTTAGTATTTGACAATTTTGTATTGAAGACCAATACACAATTTTGTCTTGGTCTTTAACCAAATCTAATATAAATAAATTGAAATCTATGAATTAAAGTTTAAACTATGAATTATAGAAGATTATATGATAATTAAATAATATTATAAAATAAGTAATTTAATTTATTAAATATATAATCTTGAATTAAATTATTCATAACTTTATTAATAATTAAATAATATATTTTTAAGTGATAATAAATTGGATTATGATGAAAACAACATGAAACAAAAACTACTTTTTATGGTTTTTATAATTTTTAAAAACCGGAAAAACTTAAACAAACATTTTATGGTTTTTATAATTTTTAAAAACCAGAAAAACTGAAACTAAAAACTTAAACAAACAGATATTTTTACTAAATTTGAAAATAATAACAAAAATAGAAGTAAACACCACCAACCTTAACGAAATTAAAGTTTCTGTAGCGTCCATCTTCATTCAAGCCATGCTGGGCTCAGGTCCAGCACATCAAGATGTCATGCAATCCAATAACTTCCAGGTACGTCCAAGCCATGCAGCGTTGGTGTTCCATGCAACATTGGAGCACCAAACACATTTACATGTAGCCAATCAAACAAGCTATCCACCAACGCATCTTCATTTTTCCAGCACCCACAAATAATTCCAACCTATATACTATATGGTTTTGCGGCAACATACCATCAAAGGACCTTACAAATTGTCAAAACATGTCACCTTTATGTTGCCAAAGTTGTGTAATATTGGTGTTTCCCAAACAGCGGAAAGAATGCCTCACAGACGCACTTCAACTCGAGAAGGCGCAGAAAGCTCGTAAGTTGTTGCTTATTTTCTTTCTTCATTCGTAAAATGAAGACTATTGCACAAGCAAATACTACAGAAAAGAAAGTATCCTACAACAACATGCTTGACGTTGCAACTCACTTTGAGATACCCCTCCAGTTTGATGCTTTGTTTTATATGTCTTTTCCCTCAAGTTGCTGAAGCATTCTTTTCTTTCCATGGACATTGCCAAGCTGTTTACCAAAAAATGAAAGAAAAAATTATCAGCTTGTAATCAACCAGAGTTATGGTCGATGCCTGGCTTGTGATGGATTCTCTCCCACACAAGATTAAGAACAGCCCTTCCGTATAGAATAAACATCTATGTAAAGTGGCTTCTAAATTATTTGTTAGTACGTAGTCTCCGACGATATTCTACCTAACGGTTCCTTCTTGACGGCCGGATCAAGCATCACATATTCTGTCTACTCCATTGGAAGGATGAAGAGCCTTTGCGGTGAGGATTGTCTCAAATGCAAGCCTCAAAAAAAGGCGGCTATTACGGGAAGGTGACAGATATGAACCACCTTAAGATGGCTATAAAGTTGTGGCATTTAATGCTGAACCAAGGACTCGATACTTGCAAATGAAGTCTGTGACCTCTGTTGTGCTGCTTTGTTGCAAGCTGCCGCTTATTCCCAGACACCTAGTGGAACAGAAGATTTCTCTTACGTTGTTCATGAAATGGGCTTCGTGTATTTTTGCATGAACTGGGCATCTCTTTCCAGAACTGTTCCTTGCTTTGCTCGGAGAAGTGGCAGTAGTCATTCAGTCATGGAAGATGATCGATGGTATTGTTTCCTTTGAATGGTGTCATCACTAATCTGCTTTTTTGTTTTCCCAAACACGCCTAAATAAGAAAAGCAACGTCAAGGGGTCCCACTTTATTAAAAAATTATAAAAAAAATCCACGCGAGGATTTTACCGGACATAGGCCTAACTTCGTTAACTATTCCGTCGAAGCAGGGGTTGTCTTGAATGTTTTCGAAACGTTAGAACTCATTTTGAACATTTTCAATTGTTAGAGTGCATTTTAAATGCTCCGAAGTGTAAAGGTCCAACTTATACTTCAGTGAAAACGTGATAGGCTAAATCACCCATTTGGCCTAAAGTCTTGTAATGCTTAACATGTTTTAAACATTTATTTGAAAGTTTAATGTAATATATTTACTTTAAAACTTTCTTATTTGATATTTATACTTGTTTATCCATGACATATAATGGATTGATTTTTTTGCTTGTTAAGCTTATTTATATGCTTTATTATATATTTACATATTGCATCTTGTAGCAGTTGGTTTTGCCACTCATGAAGGTGTAACGTTGTTTATTTTCTTTAATATTTGTACTTTTATTTTTGTTGAGTATTATAATATGTAGAGGTCAGTTTTATCACCTATCATATTATAATGTTCAATACTGGCTTTATTTTGCTTTAATAATAATAATAACAATAATAATAATAATAATAATCATCATCATCATCATCATCATCACCCAGTTTGAAATCTCACAATAAGCAGGGTCTGAGGAGGTCTGATAGTACACAATCTTAACCCTACATAGTAAAGAAGCTGTTTTCGGTAGACCCACATGTAAATGTGATAATAAAAAAGTGATGCACGCTATAAAGGGTAAAAAGGGGAAAATTGGATATTTTAAAAAGATGGTGTAAAAGAGGTGAAAACAAATACGTTAGGACATGGAAATAAATCCGAATATAAAGAAATAAGTAAAGAAAAATAGGAAAGGAAATAGAAACAAAGAATATACCTGATATGGAGCTCAGCTATATTAAATACCTGATAGACTGCAACATATCGGCTCTACTCGTCGCTATGTGGGCTAGGAGTTCTGGCGCTACAACCTTGTGTGTATGACAACCCTACAGGATCCAACATTCTTGTTAGACCGTTCCCGTACATCAGTACTAAGAATACAAATAATATGACAGAACGATTGGTCTACGATGCTCAAACTAGAAAAGATATATTAGACTTCCTACACGGTGAATACAGTATACGAGCGTGACAGTAAACACTCGTAATACACTTATTCGACTATCTTGCTGTACTTTAAAGGGTTTCCCTTACCCTTATCCTATCCCGCCAAAATTTTCTATGTCTGAACACGTCCACTGTAAGGGCTAACTCTGACATAGCTTTCTTAATTACTTCCCTCCAGGTCTTGTATGGCCTACCTTTTCTCCTTTTGTAGCCACTAAGAATAATTTGCTCACATTGTCTTACCAGAGAATCCGAGTGCCTTCTGCTCCCATACGCAAATTACCTAAGCCTGGTCTCTCTCATCTTGTTGGCAATACTAGTCACCTGTAGTTTGTCTCGCACCACACGATTTCAGACTTTATCTTGCCTAGTAATGTCACACGTCCACTGAAGCATACACATCTTTGCTACCAACAACTGTCTTATATGCCAACTTTTGACGGGCCAATATTTTGCCCCATATAACATGGTTGGTCTAATCACCATTCTGTAAAACTTTCCTTTGAGCTTTAAAGGAATCTTTTTATCACATAAGACCCTTGATGTGCTTCGCCATTTCTCCACTCAGATCTAATATGATTGACTATATCGTCATCAATAGTACCAACGCTCTGGATGATTGACCCAAGATATTTAAAGCTCTATTTTTGTGGTATGACATTAGTTCCAATTGTTACTGCCACCTCATGGACCATCTGGTTTCCTAAAAATTGCATTCCAAGTACTCCGTCTTTAACCTGCTTAGTCTAAGACCTTTCGGCTCTAACGTCTCTCCCCAACATTCTAACTTGGAATTGACCCCCGCCCTAGTCTCATCTACCAGGGTAGTATCATCAGCAAATAGTATACACTAAGGTACTTCTCCTTGAATATGTTTAGTAAGCTCATCTAACATTAATGCGAACGAAAAAGGGCTTAAAGTGGAGCCTTGATGTAGGCCAATATCAATAGTAAACGCTTCCGTGTCATCCCCTATCGTCCTTATGCTAGTCAATGCTCCTTCATACATATCTCTAATAACGCGTATATAGGTCGTATGGATTCCCTTTGCCTCCAAGCACCTCTATAAGATTTCCCTAGAAACCCTATCATACGCCATCTCCAAATCGATAAAAATTATATGTAATCTCATTTACATTCCTTGTAGCATTCCATAAGCATACAAAGAAGATGTATTGCTTTTGTAGTGGACCTACCAGGTATAAATCTAAATTGGTTGACTAATATAGAAGCTACTCTTCGGACTCTCTTCACAATTACCTTCTCCCACAGCTTCATGGTATGACTTAGTAATTTGATGCCTCTATAGTTGTGACATTGTTGGATGTCCCCTTTGGCCTTGTATACTGGGATCAACCTACTTAATCACCATTCATTTGGCATTTTGGCCAAGTCTAGGATCACATTAAAAAGGAGAAATAGCCACTCATACCTATAAATCCTATCCGCTTCCATACCTCTATAGGGATCTCATCAGGTCTGACTACCCTTCTGCTCCCCATCTCTCTCAATACTTTTGTAATTTCTCTCCTTGTAACCCTTCCGCATTAGGACGAGTTTAAAAAATGCTCCGATATGACATGTTCTCCCATCTCTCTATTGACCAAGATGCCTTCGTTATACAAGCCATAAAAGCATCTCTGCCACCTACTCTTGATGGCCTGTGTCTCTGTGAGTACTTGACCTGCTTCATCACGTATATAGTAGACTTGGTTGAGATCTTTCATCACACGTGCCCGATGCCTCGCCAACTTGAAAATTCTTTGTGCTCCCTTGAACGTATCCAAATACTTGTGCATGGACTCGTATGCTTCTCCTTTCGCTACTGAAATTGTCTTCTTTGCTTTCTGCTTTGCCAGTTTATACCTTATTTTATTAACTACCCTCTCCGCGTCTGTTGTACTTGCTACTAGGTCTTTGTATGCTCTCTTTTTCACCTTTACCGTCCCTTGAACCTCAACCGACCGCCATCAGGATTCCATCCACCTGTCCCTCTGCCCTTTAAAGACACCTAGGAGTTTTGTAGCAATGTCCCTCATTATAGGGGCTACTCCCTCCCACATCCGATTTACATCCCCTCTCATAGCCCATGTGGCTCTATACCGGATTTGAATCCTAAAACATTCCACCATGTCCCCTTTTAGATTCCATCATCTAATTTTACGTCACAACTTAGTAAATTGATGAGTCCTCCATCCCTTAATACGTAGATCCAAAACTAACAATTTATGTGGGGTTGATAAGCATGGTGCAAGCATGCAGTCGGAAGCACTTTGCAATCGTTGCACCATGCTCTAACTCTCTTCCTGAAAAGGAAATAATCAATTTGTGTCTTGGTTGTGCTACTCTTAAACGTCACCAAGTGCGCCTCATTTTTCTTAAAAAAAGAATTGACTATCACCAGCTCAAATGCAACTACCGTGTCCAATAAGACTTTGCCACTTTCATTTCTAATGCAGTATCCAAACCCCCTTGAGTTCCTGTATAACCATTTGAGACATGCCCTATATGTCGATTAAAATCACCTCCTAAGATAACTTGCTCAGAGTCAAGGATTTGTCAAAGCACTTCATCTAGTGCTACCCAGAATACACGGTTTTGTTATTCGTCTAACCCAGCTTGCAGAGCGTAAGCACAGACTACATAGAGAACATCCTTGCTAAGAACAATTTTTGCCACCATAATCCTATCATTTACCCTTGTGATCCCTACCACTTGGTTTAGAAGTTCTTGGACCACCAGGATAGCTACCCCATTATGCTTCCATGTATTTCCAAAGTACCACAATTTGAACCTCCCTATATCTTTAGCTTTAGCTCCTGATCAGTTAGTCTCCTGAATGCAGGTTATTTGTATCATATACTTATCTAAAATCTCTACTAACTCTAGAGACTTTCCCGTGAGGGTCCCAGTGTTCCAAAAGCCTATTCTCAATATGTCGTTCCCTTTTTTTATTCCTGCTTGTTGCATGCACTAAACCACTGGCACAGATCCCATTTGCATAATAAGAAGCCATTCCTCCTAGCTCATGGCCCTCACACCCTCTTGAAGTAACAAACCTAACACGTCTCTAGGAGAATCGTATAGAAAGATAAATATATATATATTTATAAAAATAATACTAATACTAATACTAATACTAATACTAATACTAATGATAATGATAATAATAATAATAATAACAATAATAAGAACAAGAACAAGAATAGAAATAATTAAAATAGTAATGCTAATAATAATAAAAGAGAAATAACCAACTAAAAGAGTAGATAAATAAATAAATACTAACTCAAAAATAGCACGAGGGCGAACATCTAGACAACAAAAGGCAAGACTAAAAAATGCATGTAAAGCACTCAATCCCACACAATAAAAGGTATTGGTCCAAAAAGAAGCATGTTCAAAATAAACTATCCTTTTCTAAACTATTTTCTAAATGCAATGTTTAATTATTAATATAGATAAATATTTAAATAAACAGAATAAATGAATAAAAAATCAATAAAGCATGAAGGATAACAGTGAGACTGGGGATTGCATATAAAAACTCCCAAAAACTATCAAGAGCTCGCGCACTAAATGGTCTTGGGCCAAATAAGGGTATAGGTAAAAGAAGCAGTGCTTGTCAATGCTAGGTTTTAGGAGCCACTTGAGAAGTATCTTGTAGTGGCATGTAGGTGAGAGTGTGAGCAATATCTTGTAATGAAAGCGTAAGGCTGTTGGGAGATATTTAAACTACTAATAATAGTAATAATATTAAGAGTAAAGAAGATAAGGTTAATAATAATAGTAAGAAAGTTCAATAAATAAATAAATACAATAAAATACTAAAACTAAGAATATGAATAATAATAATTTGCTAGACACAAAGATATTCAGTAAGTGCAAGAAGAAAATCCATATGAAAGTAAAGGCGTGTCTAAAATCTGCATAAAAAACTATTGATACACATCAATACAAAACTTGGCCCCGATGAAAGTAGGAGTGTATCGCACCCACTCTTGTCTAAGGAGAAAATATTTAAAGAGAGAGTGGGTGAAAGATTAGTGAGGTGTGAAGTAAGAAGAAAAGGTAATTTGTAAGAGGTTAATGGCCCAAATTAGAAAAGAGAGAGTTGTCACAGCTTAAAAAGTAAGTGGCGTCTCAATCGGTCGCAATAGTAGGATGAATGATTGCTTCTGATAAACAACAACTAAACTTGTCAGGATGCTCGAGAAAGCATGCTGAGGCGACATAAGATAGAGCCACAAAACCCTATGCAAGTGTAGGGGCATTGATCATTTGTCGTGTATGTAGCGCTATGTTATCCCCCTCACCCCATGAGCTGCATCTCGTGCAAAGAAGATGAGCCCGAGTAAATCTTATGCAAAACCAAGTCCCATTTTGTACGCTATTCAGTTGAGTAGGAGAGAACCCAACCCAATTTACCAGGGAATCATGGATATAATGGCCACGTAACCGAGAAACAGGGAGCTAAAACCAACCTCAACTACAATGGAAACCACGTGGAACATACCATACAGAAAATTTGAAATAAGAAAAATAACAACTACATACACAGAACATATATCGCACTGCCAGACATGAGAACACATATGCAAAATACAAGATACAAAATACAAGGGTGGCTGGAACTGCCACCCCTTACCTCTACCAATGAACAGGACCATTTATGGAGACATGTACCCCTCATCCCACCGTCCTTCACATACTCCATGTACCTTGAAAACAACATAAAAGAACCAATTTTTTCACATAGAAGGAAATAGTTTTGTTGAAGAGAATCAAACCTAGACCCAACATGAGCAGAGCCTTAAATCCAGCTTCCTTCCAAAAAACCAGTCTTCCCGTGCCTCCGAAAATAACAAAGCTTTCTATCGCTGGCTTTCACATCACTATCCATTTAAAATATGAATCACTTACATACCGTTACAAATCACATTGTAGGGTTCCAAAAGGACTAGGACTAGCTACACCTCCTACAGTTTCCACAATATTGCTGATTATTTACTAATAAGCTCCTTCAACAGGTTGTCTAGGGTAAGAGTAGCTCCTTCATTCCTCAAAATCAGGTGGCCACATTCCATCACTGCTTCAGAAGGCTGTGACCGAAGGGAAGTCACTAGTGGTGGTCATGACCCCAAGTGATGCAAGAGAGCAAAGAAACTGGCAAAAGTGCAAGGCTAGACCACCTTTCATGCCAGGCATGCCTTGGATGTATTCCATGCTCAGTCCTGCGAGCTGGTGATCGTTGTTGTTGTTGATTTCGTTGTTTGTGGTCAGAGGATCTTCAACTGGGTTAACCGGCGCATGGCTCACACTCATCTCTCCACCCTTTAATATTCACTTTTAATGCTTTAATTCATGTCATGTTGTTTATTACATTTGTGAAGAAAATATTTAAGATCATAGAGGTGTTTGAGTTCATATTTAAGATCATATAGGTTCTTTCATGATCAATAATATTTAAGATGATAGCGAGAATCTAGGTTTGTGGTTTTGAAAAGTATCTAGGAAGATTTAAGAAAAAGGACATGAAAGAACCTATATAAGGAGCCATTTTAAAACACAGGAGAAGATATTGTTGATCACTTTAGAGGGTTTTGAGTTGTAAAACTCATTTTTAATTGTTAAAACTTTTGAAAATTTTCTTTTCAATCAATTGCTTTGGAAAGCATTTTGTTTTAAAATTGTCTATCTTTTGAAGGATTTATTTTGAAAACTTCTTTTGAACTTGGTTCATGCAAAATAAATTTTTTGGTTGCATTTTTAGCAATAATTTTTTAGAGAATTGGATTTTGTGTGCTTTCATCAATAGAATCCATCAAAGCCATAGTCAACTCTAATATTGTTGATAGATGTTGTAACCATTTAAAGATGTTCACCAGATTAGATGAAAGTTAGGCCTCATCTTAGGTTTTGGATAGGAAAGAAACTAGTTTCTCTTCTTCTAGTATTTCTTTCCAAATCTTGATTGATTGTTCAATCGTGGGCTTTGAATGAGTAGGCTTTGAAGGAGATGGATTCACTTGGATTTTCGGCTTTGACTTAAAGCTATAGAAGGAGTGTTTGCTCTTGAAATCATGATTTGGATTACAAAAACTCTTAAGTTAGAAAATTAAATATGGAGTTTGCTTCACCTTTAATAAAATCAATGTCAAAATAAAAAAAATGCTCAAAATCACTTGTCTTCTGGTAAAAATTTGCTTTGAAGCTATATTTTGAACATATTTCAATAAAATTTTTTACAAATTTACAACCTAACTTTTGATTTAATAAATCACATTAAAAATTTGAAATGCACAAAACAATCAACAAAATCTCTTTTTAATTAATGAGTAATTGCTTTGAATGAGATTTCAATGTCTTAAAGAACAATTTGTTCTTTATCATTCACCTTTTGTTTTAAGATATCTCCATATCCTTGTTCAGAAGCATCTATTTCTACAATATTAAATGTATTAGGATAAACTAAGTGAAGGACAATGATTTCTTTAAACATATGTTTGATTTCTTTACTAAGTTGGTAGGTTTCTCTGACCAAAACTTTGGGCTTTTTATCAACCTATCATAAAGATGTTTATTAAGCCTATTTAGGATTGGAAAAAAATTTATAACATAATTTAGGCTACCTAAGAACCTTTGGAGCTAATTTTTATCAATGATTTGATTGGGAATTTACTGTTAAATTCCAAAGTTCTCTCAGTGGGTATGATAGTATCGTTGCGGATATAGTGTCCTATAAACCTAACCTTGCTTTGGAAAATGCTAAGCTTGGTTTTTGACACTACTAACCTATTTTTTCTAATAACGTGGATGAAAACTTCCTTTGTTTGAAGTGTTTTTTTAATGTTGAGGAGAATATCAAGACATCATTAACGTGTATGATACAAAAATTAAAATAAGGAATAAATATTTCATTCATGATTCTCTAGAATTTAAAAGACGCATTTTTAATCCAAAAGGCATCACATTCCACTCATATTAACTGAATGAGATAGTAGAAATGACTTTATACTTATCTTTAGAATCTATTTGGACTTACCAGAATATAGATTTCATGTCAAATTTGAAAAAGCTTTAGGCAGTATATAGTCTTTGAAGCAAATCCCTCTTACTTGGAATATGATACCTAATCCATTTCAAGAATTTGTTGATAGGTTTGTAGTCGATGACTAACCTCAGCACTGCTCTCTCTTTCTTTGAATTTTGTTCATATACAAGGCTATACAACTCTAATAAGATCTAGACTTAGAGATTAACTTTTTTTAAAAACAAATTATTGATCTCTTTTATATAAAATTGCTCTAGCACTTTCTTCATTTTTATAGGCCTAAATTTAGTTGGGATTTGGTTTTTAATTGAAATCTTTTTCATAAGGAAAATCTATAATGTGTTATTTTTATCCTAAAATGCATTAGACAAATCATAACATATTTCACTTTCAATAACCTTTTCTTTGCAAATTTCTAATCTTGTTATTTTATTTTCCCACCTTATAATTAGTTTTTTGTCTTCTTTATTACAACATCATTCTTCAAATATGCCAATTTTTTAAATTTTGTACTAATAATGTTATTCAATTGATTTTCATAAATGGAGCAAACTTTGATTAAGTTGATATTCATAGTGTATGAGTTCTCTATAAAGGGAAAGCTTAATTTCTTATTGTTGATTTTTGCTTAGATGTTATCATAACCCATTGTGTAAAGGGTAATAAACTTTATAAAAGAGGCATATAAGATAACTTTATGGCGTATATCCTCTACAATTATAGAGGAATTTTTTAAAACAAAATTCACCTTGGTAAATGTGGGCATCAATTTTATGGTTTATCCTAAACTTTGACTAATTGGTGACTTTGAGTCTTTCTTGGGCTTTTTTGTAACAGTTTTGTAAGGATTATACCTTAATTAATAAAATTCAAATTAACTCCTGTGTCAAATAATGCTATAGTGTCAATGTTATATCTTCTCTCCCACTAAGAACTATCTTAATAAAATATTTTTGGGATATGATTTCGATGAGTATAAATATAAAGGGTTAGCTCTGAATTCTTGTTTTGCTTTTCTTTGTCTAAGATGTTGGTTAAATTGTAGGGGCTAGAGGATGTTGGAGGAATGCTTTGACTATGAGCTTCAAAAGATTTTTGAATTTTTTGCAACTACTCTTTTTATAGGGCTTCTAAATGTGGTTTATAACTTTTAAACGAAAATTTTGATCTTTGGTTAACATATTGACTTATTTTTATAATTCTAATTGATATTGTCTAATGTTTTATCACTATTTATTGAGTGATATGTTTCTAATTCTAAAGCTTCACTTTAAATTCTTCATCAGAATGTTGTTAAGAGGTTTCACTATCAGAAATCATTACGACTTGGATTTTATCTATTATTTCTTGATCTAAATCTAGGTTTTGGAATTTTCTATTTAGTCTACAATACCTTGATTTGTAACCTTTCTTGATGCACCTATAGCACGTAATGTTTCTAAATTTGGATGTTCAAATACAATTTTAGGTTTCAATTACATATTTCTTATTTGGCTTTGGATTTTTACAAAATTGGCTCAAATTGTTGTTAGATAATTCGTAAGGCTTAAAAATGGGAATTTTCACTTAATCTGTTTTAGTTATCACGGTGGGATTCTATAGAATTTTCTCTATTTTAGACCGTTGCCCTTATAAAGAATGTAAATAACTATTGGTTTAATTATTTTGACATATAATAATATTGATGTCTTTTGGCTTCACATTTTCACTTTCTTTTTTAATTTTCAATGTAACATCCCGTCCCCATATTAAAGAATTGAATCTTGATTTCAATAATGGAGAAAATGGCAACGAGAGAGTTAGAAGATTGCACTTCAAGCTCAGAGGAATGTTAGCATATACGCATGTGAAAATTGAGTCCTTATATACATGCACATAATTGCTCATGCACTCATTGATATTTCGGGTATAGTGAATAGTAATGGGATAGATTGAGATTTGTGGTTATAGCAAAATATTAGAATAAAATGGGGTAA
>JAOSBN010000003.1:25642492-25675622 GCA_027563595.1 Erythroxylum suave
TGGTCTTGGTTTTGGGATTGTTGCGGTTGATCATGCTGATGTGAGTGTTGAGGGGGTAGCTCGTTTATGCTAGGGTTATGGATGATGGGCGGAGGGTGTGTCTGGTGATCAGGATGCGGCGATGAAAGGGCAGCAGGTAGTCGCAAACCCATTCGTTGTAGTGCGAGTGCCGCAACAGCGGCTACATCAAGATTTGCTGCCGCTGCCTGACTGATCTGAGTGCTTCTGGACGTAGTACCCTGATGCCGGGCCCCACGGTGGGTGTCATCTAGTTCTGTCTGATTTTGATGTGGCTGGGCGCTATTGCTTGGATCTATAGGATTGGTTGACTTTGGCACAAAAATACCTGCAAAACAATAAGGCACATCGGGGGTTAACTACCGGTAGGCCCCTCCGACGCTCAAGTTAGTCTTTTGTAAGAGTTTTGGTGGCTAGTGAATAAAGAATATTAGGGTTCTCGGAAGTCGTACCTTTTTTATGATGAGGTAATAAATTTATATAGTTAATACCTTCGAGAATTAGGTCCATCATCAAAGGATGAGTCGATCGGCCCATGCGTCGTTCTAAGTCTGGGCTAGGGCCTAGCACTTCCGACCCAACCAAATTTATTTTTGTTAAAATTTTACTTTTATCCGGTAATTCATCACCACATAATATTTTATTCATTCTCATTCCAACAGTCAGTCTTTCATCGCTTTGGCTATTTCACTAATTCATTGGCAGAGACCGTAGGCATGAAGGATTGTTCAAAAGCTTAAATTTTGACTCTTCAATCATTAGTAGTGAAAAATCCAGTAGGCAGAGCGGAATGGAAATTGGAGGAATATAAGAAAGACCTAAACGGTCAGAATGGTCGTGAAAACTTTAGATCAACTTTGCTGGTGCAATACTATTAAATCATTGATCTCTCTTCCAGTTTTACTAGTTGAATCGTCCGTGTCTTGGTCAATGTTTATTGTCGCACAGATAGTACTCTATTTGAAGGCTGCCACTAAACTACTTTAAAGATTATAAAATTGAATCCAAATCAAGGCTGAAAGTTTCTATTTTCGCAGTTGTAAAAGCACCTCAGCATCTTTGTTTTTGTTAAAATTCCGGATGTGGGTATAAACAGCATTCGATGACAATATAAACGGAGGTGAAACAATTTCCACCTTTTAAGCTTGGTTCTACTTTTTCTATGTATTCCTTTCTGCAATTCCAGCAGCTGTGGTGGGTCTAATCTCACAAAAATTATCAAACGGCATCCATTAGTGTGTACTATTCCAAACCTTTTGGCGGTTCTGATTCGAAGCTTTTTGCGCTACTTATTCTTGTACAACGTTTTACAGGTTCACAGACTTGGACTGATCTTGAGCTTTACACTTTAATTTACAGTAAAATCAACTTGTGCGATTGATTACCAAAATAATGGTCTCTGAGCCGATAGAAAGGAACATATTCAGTCACAGTATCAGATTCTCTACCGGAGTTTGTTGGTTAAGAATTCTAGAATCACTTTGCAATTGGCCCTATAAGTACGGTAATCTCAATCGCAGATGACATCTCGTGCTCCATTTCCCTTACAGAGGGAAAAGGATGGAGAAGTTCGCAAATAGAGCCGTCAAGGCAATATGGGAAATGTTCCCAGAAGAGGTCCAAAATTCACAACTTGAAGAAGGTGATCATATCTTTGTCTACAGGGCTATAGGTTACAGTCACCATGGTCTGTTGCTTTTCCTCTCAAATGGACTATGTTGTGTTAATTTCTTTTTTGCAATTGTCATCCTCCAAGTAAGAGATAAGCCCCCACTCTAACTTTCCTCACGAGTTTTATGGAAATATCATTTCCATGCCCTGAATAGTAAGTCCAGTGGAAGTAGTGATGTTCCTTAATAACAGATCCATGGTATTAACTTGTCCGATTCGTACCAAAAGAGCTAACCCAGCTGAGTGTCTGACCCTTTTGTCTACTTGCTAATTTTCAGGAATATATGTAGGCCGGAAAGATGAACTGCAATATGTCATTCACTTTGGAAAGGACATACCGTCCTGCACAAAATGTGGGCACAAAGAAAATCATGAAGTTGAATTGGTGATAACCTGCCTTGATTGTTTCTGCTATGAAGGGACCCGTACATTTTCCTCGTCATTGTATCGCTACAGATATGGAGCCTGCAGACTCTCTCTTCCTGGCACTTGCACCACTCTCAAACCTAAACCACCAAAAGAAGTTTTAACAGTTGCGTATAAACTGCTGGAAGAAGGATTTGGCAACTACAATCTTCTCCTCAATAACTGTGAGGACTTTGCAACATACTGCAAGACAGGGACCGCCAGTAGTTCACAGGCCACTTTTGTTGCAAATTCAGCAGCTCTGGTTGGTGGTGCAACGCTTGCCCCTTTTTCTGTGTGGTTCTATTTTCGCAAAAAAAAGCAAGAGAAGAGATCAAGAACGTCCCGAGCATAAGTAAAATGAGAATTGAAGCATGGCTCGGAGTCTACGGCGGTGCCAAAAATGGGAAGATGTTATCGGCTTCTTATATTTCTACGCAACAGTTCTTAAGAATAAGAAGCCGAGATTTCAACTCCTTAGCAATGCATGTATTATTTTTTCAGGGGTATATTAATTAGAAAATCAATTACGGTCGAATCACAAATAAACTAAAAGAAATTTTTATAATCTCTCAAAACAATTTAATTGAATAACTTGAAAAATATAAATCAAAAATGAAAATTGTAAAAAAGAATCTAATTACTCAATTTAACTAATATATATATACCCAAAATAATCAAACAAGTGAATAATAATTTTTAAAAAATAAGGAAGAAAATGTAAACTTATTTATAATGGTTCGTCAAACTACTACTACTACCCTTCATTTTCCTTTTCATTTCTATCGTAATTTGAGCCAAGTAACCTTTTGAATAATATATCATGTTTTGTTAATTTAGCTTGAGTTTCTTTTCCCTTGATTACTTCAACCATTAATTCAGCCTTAGCCTGCTTATTTTCCTCTTAAAGTTGTTCAATGATTGTCTTATAAGTAGAGGTTGAAACATTTGTCTTAGGATCGTAGCCAAGGTCCTTAATAGAACTCAAACCTATCAAGTACTATATCACAAATCTTATTTACACTGAACTCAATACACTTAGACTTAGACTTCTCCAATATCTCACATCTTATTCTAAAATAAAAGAAAGAAATCAATATTCAATCAACATATTACTACTACATTAATAAATAAACAAAAATATTGAGCAAACTTTATGCTTACATAATTATTTTCTACTTTTTGTGACACACATCATTTGTCTTCCTTATAGTGAGTTAGTTTATGTTGTGTGATCTTATCATACTCTTATCCATCTAACTCTTTTTCACTCTATTTTATGAAATAATAAAATTAACACACAATAAATAACTTAATACTTAATCATTAAAGTATAAATTGCAAACATAAATCTTACATATTCGGTTTGAACAATTATAAATGATTTGAATCATTAATTATGAGGTGTTTTCATTTTTGATATGCTCATCCTTGCCCTCTTACAATTTTTTGATATTCAAGATAAAATAAGTTTAACCATTAGTTCTTCTAACAAGATTAGTGCAAGCAAATGTGAAGGCAAAAAAAATCAAATATGAACTTTTAGGTTAGATCAATAGTCGCACAAATTATTCCAATTTTGTTTAGTCCTTCTTTTTGGTATAAGGCTTTGTCTAACTATGTCCCCAGGTGAGTTATTTTCTTTCACAATGTCAAGTTGGAGTGAGTGAGGATCCTTTGTCTATTTTTGTAGTATCCAACCCCATCCAATGGCCAAAACGAGTCTCAAAACTCATATCCAATAGCCAAAATGATGTCGTTTTGGGCATTGGACATAGTTAGACAAAGTAAAATTAGATAGAGGATCTGAACTTAGTTGGAGTCATTTATGGTAGACAGATTATCCTCTGGTCCAAAACTTCTCTTGATTAAAGACAAAGCTTCTTCTAGCCTTTAACTATTAGGAATTAAGTCACCTATACTTTTATGAATGGTTAGCCTTTTCCCAATTAACATGTGAACAACAAAATAAAGCTCTTATTTTTGTAAATTGTTTGATGCACTATTGCCCTTATCCACTTAAAGCAAAACGCAGGGAACACATTGTACACATTTGGCAGTACCATAGCTTTCACCCAAACCTCACTAGAAACAAAATCTAGTGATACATCATAGCCCCTAGAATTACACACACAAGACAACATTAACATATCTCATTTTACTGAGTTTAAAAAAAAAAGGGACCTTTAACTTCTAAAGGACAAGAGAAGTTATCGAGATGATGTCATACAGAGGCTAGATGGTGTGTTGAAATCATGTAATGTCAACAAACCACATATATTGCAACAGGTTTGGTTGTGACTGAACTGTTACAAAAATAAACCTTTTTAAGTTCTTGAAAAAATATTGCTCAATACAAGAAATGATTTGATTTATTTTCCTCTCTTTTGTTGGTTTAATTTATTTTCCTATCTTTTCTAACTTTTTTATCTTGTTATATGCTTCTCTAGGTTCTTTATCTTTCAATCCCATATTATATTTTCCATCCTATCGATCTAGCTTTTTACAAGTTATCTCTCCATTTGTTTCAAAGTTCTTAGGAGTTATAGATTTAGGAGAATGATTAAATTTGGGGCTTGTTAGGTTAATGTTTTGAACTAAATGTTAATTAATTTATCATTAATTAGTACAAACTATAATTAATTTTTATTACAATATTTAAATTAAATATTAATTTAATTTTTTAATTTAATACATTAGCCTTATTGTCATGTAGAATACACCTAATAATTTGAAAGGAATTAACTATGTGTCAGATGAGCAATGATGTGATATTAACTAATAAATATTTAATCATGTTTAATTCTACGATCATTTAGGGTTTACTTTGAACATTTTTAAAATATTATGGTTTAAATTGAACTCTTTAAAACGTTAGAGTTTATCTTATATTTTAGTAAAAATACACTTTTAGCTAACAATACAAAGAGCACTTTCAAGATACATTCAATTATCATAATTAAGATTTTCAAAATCATCATCTTTAATCACATTACAATAAAATAATAGAAATAGCACCTTCTATTTACAATCAGTCATTGTAATCAAGATATATCTAATCATCATAATCAAAATCTTTAAAATCATCAACATTAATCACATTAGGATTCGACTCTTCATTGTTAATACAATTCAACCAAAGTATCATTATTGTCACATAATTCATCCTTAAAGTAGTTTTCATCTTTTTGGAATCAACATCTCTTCTATTGAATGATGATAGATCCTCATCTTCAATTTCAAGTGCTACACTATTCTACTTCTATTTAATCTGTCCTTCATCACTATTTTGACCCATTTCATCATTTTTTCTTTAACAGAAATAAAAAAAATTGGTTTTTAAATTTTTACACAACTTACCAATTGTTGCACAATATAGTGTCATTGAGACATAATAATTGCTTTACTTGACTAACCAGTACAAACAGTACATTTGATACTAAATGTTACTAACATTAAGGCTAATAATATTGTCATCGATCCCTTTGTCACCATGATTAAACCATTTGCACTTAAATAGAACAACATTCTTATCCTTGATGTAATCTAACTCGATTATGTCAGAGATAACAAAATAGAAGTCAATAAAGTCATCCTTATGATGTCCCTCAACAACAATTCCACAATTTTGGCCTTTAAGGCGACTTTCATGTTCTTTTATATGAAATCTAGCTCCATTAACAATGTAATGTATATATTTTTTACCAACATATAAGGCTCACATACCAAAGCATATAATGATTTTGTTGCTTTTGGCAATTTATAGTTATGCAACTGTATCATCTGTAAAAAAAACACTAAAAATTATTGTTGTAATATTAACGATAATTTTCTTTTTTCCTACTTTTACACATATAACTTAGTCCGAGACAAACCATGATGGGAAGTTTATCTTACGTATTTCTTCAACATTAACTTCACTTTTTCTTCTAATCTCAATTTTGTAATCTCTAATTAAAATGTAAATTAATGTAAGAGAAGATAGGTTGAGTATTAACGTATAATATAAACTAATGTATGAGAAGTAATATACATACTTCATATATGAGTCGACTTCCTCACAATTTTCCAAAGTGTACCAATCTCCAATTTCAAGTTCGTCTTTAGTTAACTCCACATATTATCCTGTTCAAAATTGAAATTATGTTCTTCTCTATCATATCATGTCTTAACATTATGTAAGTACATATAACAGAATGTCAAACATTTATTTAATACATAAACCTCTGAAATAGACCCTGCTTAGGCAGAAATTTGGGTTTGTTTGGTTTGGTTTGGTTTGGTTATAAACCTCTAAAATAGAGCCTTCAAGTTGAGATTTATTACGCACATAACGATTAAGAAAGCTAAATAATGACAAAAGACACTAAATGCGTAATTGAAAACAAATTACTTTTTAATTAAAAACATCTATCGAAATTGAATCCGCCTATAAATTTTTTCCCTACATGGCAAATGAATTATCAAATGCATCATAACATTAAAGAATGATGGTAAAAACTAGTTCAAGCTTACAAATAATCAAAGTAATATGTTTTTATATTTATTCAATTTCTTCTAGTTTCTATGTCTTATAACGTAATTGCTTCAAAAAGTCACCAAATTCACCCAACATTTGACAAATCCTTCAATAAACACCTACATATTCTAATAAGATGTAATCATTATATAAACACCTAACAATTATAGCTTATCAAACTCAAAAGTTTTCCATCATTTGCATTAACACAATGTTAGAAGCATACCTAAGAAGAAACTTAACTGATTTAATAAACTGGCAAAAAGTTTGCTTCTTATTTGTTGACATAGTGTAACAATCAGGTGGAATCATATATAACCCATCATCTTTCCTTTTCAAATGCAAATGTTTTATTGTATTCACATCTTCCAAGTCTAATCATTTTATTTGTGTCTTTTGCCATCAATAACCATCAAAGTGCATAAAATATTCTCACAAATGTGTTTTTAAATATATGATATCAAGGTTATGCCTCAATAACAAATTCTTCCAATAAGGAAAATTGAAATAGAAATTTGCTTTTGGTTTCTATTACTCAAGTGTTTACCAAGTGTAAACTCTTACAAATGTGATAATTGATCCAGTACATCATCTCCTGAAAAGTGTAAAGGAGCTTCACTATAAATAACTTTGTCATTAACAATTTGCTTTTTCACCATTTATACCCATATGCTATGTAACAACCATGCCATATATAACATATTTTGCTTCTTAGTCTCATAGAGTGAGTTTGATAATTATACACAAGGCATGTCATATACTCTTTAGTACTCCATCCAAACAAATTTTCATAGGTTAGAAAATCCTTTATAGTCCACAAAACAATCGTATGCATTCTAAAATTTTCACCTTCTACAACATCATAACTTTCTAACTCATCTTTCCGATGATCTTTTAAATCATCAATTAATGGTTACATGTGTACATCAATTTCTTTACTAGGAGCAATAGGGCTAGAATGAGTGAAAAAAATAAGAAAAGGGTTCCTTCATACACTTCCATAACGGTAATTGTACGACATAAATATTACTAGCTAAATGTTATAAAAAAAGTACTCATATTATCAAATGGATTAAATCCATTAGAAGTCCCAAGTCGAATATTATGACAATCCTCTACAAACTATAGGAACTTTACCTTAAAGTATATACAAGCATATGAGTCCGATGGATGTTACGTGACATTATCGTCAATGTGTCTTTGTTTATGCCACCTCACTATTTTTGTTATCATAAATAGTCATTGTAGTCGTGGTTTAATAGGGAAGTATTTTAAGGTTTTATGGGGTATTTTTTTTCCTTTACCACCATTCACTTGCCACCTTAACGTGCCACAAAGTTGAAATTCTTAAAGATCTTTAAACTCCTTCCAAAAGATATCATAATTATACTCACTAGCATGTGAAGATATATATCCTAATCTTAGGTCCCTTAACAATTTTTTTGCTTTATAATAAGATTTGGACAATTTGTGGCCAACTAGTAATGCATCTTTGAGCATGTCAACTAACATGTCAAAGGATTTATTACTCTACTTATAATATACCTTTAAGTGCAATAACTTTACAAAAAAAGATAGTTATGAGAAACTGAAGCACACGAATATAATTCATCTTGAGCTTCTTTCAATAACTTCGTAAAATTATCTTGTGTAATTCTACCAATGTATTATATGTAGTATTATCATCCATAATCTCCATGTAATTCCCCTCATCCTCCAACATTTATTAAATTCTATTATTTACTTCAATATTGTTATCACCATTATCTACATTGGTATTGTTATAACCATCATCACTAATATCAAAACTTCTAACATTGCTAGCTTCAAAATGTTCACCATAATAAATCCATTGAATATGGAATTTATTTATGCCTCGATTAGCAAGTGATTTTATACCACATCTTGACTTTGATTATTGAAATTTAAATAATCTATATATAGATAACAAATTTTGCATTTTCATTCCTTTTCAAGTATTGAATGGACAATTTTTGATGAATCATCCAACTTCTATCTTGGTAGCTATACAATTATAAGTCACTTACTAAATTAGTGAATACAATTTAAATAGAAATAACATAATGGTAAATCAAAATTGACATACTAAGTTTATATTCTACCAAAGAATGCAATTGCATGTGTAACTATGACAAACTCTGGAATATAAAAAGAGTAACTATTATGCAGAGCTAAACTATGGTACTATATTATTAAAAAAGAAGTAAGTTATATCAAATTTGTAATTTTTAACAACTCCTTTAGATATTTTCCAATTAAAACATTGGACTATCAATCAAAGAGTTGTAAGTTATTATGTATTCTAGGTGTGAACTTCAATTACTATTTGATGCATTAGAAGCACATTTTCTTTTCCATAATTGAAACCTTCTTGAGTTAACGTTATTGCCTGACATAGCTCTCAACATGTAGAAAGAATCTATATGTTAGATTTTTTTCTACGAACTCCCTATTTAATTACAAAGACCAAGTTTTGATTTGGGTTTCAATAGATGTATTAAATTCTAAATAGTTTCATCTCCAACCAATATAGTAATACATATTTATATACAAGCTTTCAACCAATATTTTTGACATATTTTCTTTTTTATCTGGTTTTCATATACAACATGAGTTTATTATATTTATTTTCTTGTTTTATAGTTTCTCATAAAGGAAATTTTAATTTATTATTATGTATGTTATAGATATTTGATCATAATTAACGACATATATGGAGTTATCAATTTAATGATTGGGTTTAATATGGTGAATATCTATGACTAATGAAGTTCGAAAAGATAATTTATTTATGCAAATATGCGCATTAGTTTTTAAATTAATTCTAATTTTGAACTTTAATAACTTCTAATCGTTTATGGATTTTGTAATATGTGCATTAGTTTTAAAATTAATTTTAATTTTGAACTTTACCAACTTCTAATCATTTAAGGATTTTGTGAGAGTTTTATAGTAGCTATTTCAATTTTTATATAATTTAAATCTTAATATCTATTGTAAGGCTTTAGTTTATCATTATAAAAAGTAAAGGTTATTTTGATGAGATGTTATTGGAATGTTATTTGATTTAATATAAATAAAAATTATGAGCTAATTTTTTTGTATTATTTAGTTCAAGATGCCATATCATTTTCTTTATTAGAATTTTGTTGTTCAAATTTTGATTGGAGTTGTTTTAGTAAAGTTTGGATTATTTTTTCTTCTCCTTTTTATTAAAAATATTATTTTATTTTGGTCATTTCTTGATGAAGAACATAAGGTGTAACTTAGGATATTCTATATTTTTCATTTGATCTGATATTAAGTTACAAGAAGAAAGGGAACAAGATTCAATATTTGAACTTTTAAAAGATTGATGTAACTTTGTTAAGGAATCTCATTATAATCTAGAATCTTGAATGCGATTTATGAATTTTAGAAGATATTTTTAGTCTTTTGCCAATACATTAGTTAGTTTTATTTAAACGATTGGTTTGTAAAGGAACTTTTTCTAATTGCAAGAATCTTTACTAGATATTTTTGAAGAATTTGTTTATGAGTCTACCATAAAAACTAGCATCTTTTCAATTACTTCTTGTTCCTAAATCTAAGTTTTTGAGTTCTTCTATTTACACAAAAATATTTAAATGTGTGACAATAATATAGTATTTTTATCTTTAGGTAAAGGGGATATCATGTAAAATGTAATTTTATTTTCATATAAAATAGCTTCATCTCATTTATTAACTCTATCATTCAAAAATGTCAAGTCATTGTGATACAAATTAGATGAAAATATCACATTCTTTTTAGTTTAATAGAAAAAATGACATTAGTAGATTTCTTATGATGTGATCATATGTTTATACTATGTTCTCTAAGCATTAACAATCATTTTTATTTATTGTAATCCATTTAATATATTATTTTCAAACATTCTATCTATATTTCTTTCATAAACATATATGAAATTATATTCTTTTAAATATTGGAATTATTTTTATTATTAATATTAGGAGAAATTGTTTTTAAAAAGTGTGATATTACTGAGTTTCTTTAATAGAGTTTGATCAAGATCAGGAATGGCAGTAAAAAAATATCAATTCCTAAGTTATCATCTTATATAATGTATATTGCTTGTGGTTTTGAGCTTGCTTTCTAAAGGGTGTTACAGGTCAGATTGTTATTTATTGTAGTTTGCTTGATTATTTGTATAAGAATATTTATTGCATTATTTTATTAGAAATTTGTTTATTAATTATGACAAGACATTGGAGATATAAAGATTATGTTATTATTTGTGATATTCAATTGACTTTGTATAGTTATAAGAAATCTTTGTTGTTCCTTTTCCTATATTAGTGAGAATTAGTCAGATATACCTGATAAAGTTTAGAAATGGAGAATTGAAAGTAGAGTTTTTTTTTAGACATTGTAATAAAAATGGAGTTCTAGAATTTTTATATGAGTTGGTTTCCAATAATTTGTAAATAATTGTTTGCACAATTGTTTTAAGAATTTTTTTTCTCAGGATATATTGTTCAAATTCATTCTTAAGATTAAGATATGATATTACTATATTACTTTTTATATTGCATAAAAGTTAATTTTATTTTAAAAATCAATATTCATGTTTTATTTGTAACATCTCATTACCTTTGGAAAGTTAAAATAGTAAATGTGAGTGATTAATGAGAGCTTAAAAATACATTTTTCATGCTCATGCATAATATGACATATGCATACAAGTGAATAATGAAATGTTGCACATTTAAAATAACTGTATATGCATTCATCGACATTCCAGGTATAATTGTTTATAAAAGGTGATTGTTATTGAGAATTGTGGTTTGTTTGTATTGAAAATTGATTTGGAGAGTGTAATTGTTGATTTAGAATTATTGGAGAATTTTAAGAAATTTTCTGAAAATTTGGGGTAATTTTTGGACTAGGAAAAATGTCAAGTAGCAAAACTAATGATAAATGGTTGTAGAATTTACTGTCAAATGGAAATGGAAATTTTGATAAATGACTATGGGATTTATTGACAAGTGTCATTAAAAATTGGGAGACAATTAGAATAGAAATTGGATTTAGTTTATAAGCATTAGACATGTGGCAAGTGACATAAGTGACTTGCCAAACAACGCCTTAGCTCCACTAAGTTCTAAAACCCCGTTAAAAACGTTGCTTCTCATCAAAAGCCCAACTATTGTGATTTTTTTGGCTCTTCCCATCTTCCTCTTTGTGACTTTCTTCTCTACACCTTCATTATTTTGTTTTCTTCAATTTCCACCACCTCAACTTTGAAGATTTCACTTTCCTTCATTTACTTCTAGCATAATTGCTATCTTTTCCTCATTGCCACAAGAAAACTCATCATTTACTTCCTTTAGAAGATGAAGAACGAGGGATGTTTGGGAGTTAGGGTTGAGTGAGATTTTGAAGAGTTTGGAGCTACACCAAGTAATTTATGCTTTAAATGTCATGGGTATGGTTAAATTAAGCTAGAATGATGAGTAAATTGAGATTTGATGACCTGGTTATGAAATGTTTATGCATGTGTTGTGGGTGATGAAAAATACGCTTTGTTTGTGAGTGATTTATTGAGTTGAATTGGGTAGAGGATGATGAGGAAATGAAATAGAAGAGATAATCTAGGTATAAGATGAGTTAGATGTAAATGTTGGAAGTTTGAAATTTTGGAAAATGTTTACTGCGTATGCTTCAGTGTTTTAGCCATAACTTCTTCTGGAGTTGTTCAATTGAGATGATTTTTTATTTATATTAAACTAGAGATGAATTAATACAATTTTCATGAAGAAATAGAGTATGAATTCTGTCTCAAAGAGTTTTAAAAAGTGTCTTGAATTTGAGTTTCGAATTATGTCTCCATTTCTGAACAGCATGTAGTAAATTATGTATAACTTGCAGTTTACTGAGAAATATTGTATGAAATTAGGTTCTTTAGAAACTTAAGAAATATTTGAAAAATAATTTAGAAGAATTTATTGCCAAAAAACCTCATTTTCTAGGTCATAATGGTCATATAAAACGGATCTGAAAAACAGAGTTGGAAAAGCTGGAAAATGAGTCATGTTTACTGCTTTTTGTGAAAGTTCGTCGCAACCAACTCTTTGGTTTTCCATGGCCAACTTATAGGATTTCCTCTCGAAAAAAGTTTTCCGCGGTTAACTTCTTGGTTCACCGCAGCCAACTCTCAAGATTTTATGAGGATTCCTCTTAGGAAAAGTTCGTCGCGGCCAACTTTCCTGAACAGTTTAAACATGCTTTGGTATTTTGATGATATCTTGACCTGTAGTTATCCAATTGGAATGATTTTTTTATTTCTAGTAAACTAGAGAAATAGGGCCACAAATTATCTGAAGAAAAAAATTCTTAATCGAATTGTAAGAATTTCAATTTCTAGGTGGAAGTTGAGTATAGGGCACTGTCTCAGAATCAGAACAGTCCGAAAATGTTTGGAGTATAACTTTTGAAGTACTGAACCTAATTGAATGATCTTGGTGTCAAAAGAAACATAAGACATAGAGGAACGCTTTTCTAGAAGAAGATAGGACCAAATTACATCAATTTCACTTTCTAATTGAATGTGAACAATAGACTCAAAAGTGTGACTTAAAAAAATCTGAAGTGAGTCAATGAGAAAAGAATAGAGATTTGTGATGGTTTTAGTGAGGATTAAACCTAAGTATAAATTGAACTTAGATGAGTTTTGATATGAGAATGACTTTGTGATGAAATTGATGGATAAATACTCGAGATTGTCATGAACGTCCATTGTACATATTTCATTTCATACATGTGCATTATTAAACACTTATGATTGTACAAATTGTGACATACGTGTATGGTGTGTGATATAGAGGAGCAACTGGAACGTCAACCTCCAAACGTTGCCAAAACTTCTAGGCATTAGCTTCAGGAGCAACTAGTGAGTAACCTAGACGGTCTCACTTGATTTCTTGTTTGCTTAATTTCTGTATGAAATGATTGAATGAATGCGGCTTGATTGTTGATTCGGACGGAAGGTCTGATGACTATGAAATGTGGTGAAGTGCTAATTATATGTAAATGTGAAGAAATAAATGTTACTCCAAAATTTTGTTAAATGTCGGACTAAGGTCCAAAGATGATTGTGTTATGACTGTGAATGTGACTGATTAAAAACAATGACTAAATGAATATGTGAGATGCAATTCATTTCATGAATGCATGAAAGATAAAGGCAGTTGTGACCGGAGTCACCAGTAAAAGAGCTTAAAGCTCATAACATGATAAGAGCCTTTGGATTAGTTGTGCTTGTACTCGGTATACACTAAAGGATATGAGACATTAATTGATATAGCTCGGTATCCACAAAGGGATATGAGCTAATAAAAAGACACTTGGTCACAACAAAGTAACAAATGAAACTGAGTCATGTACATTGCAATTATATTTGATATGTATATTTTACATGAATGAAATGACCATTATGATTGTTCAGAAAGTAAAAGGTGTTATTTTATGAATATGCAAAGATGAGAAAATATGTTACGTGTATTGATGTGATGCATGAATTGAGTGAATCATCGATGATGATTACCTCATTGAGTTCGCAAAACTCACCAAAATTGCATCATTGTCTTTTCAAGATCGACAGACGACTTTAGCTACTGAGAGACCGTACGAAAAGCGTCATTCTTGTACTCTTGAGAAGAAAATAGCTCACAGGTCGGTCAGCTAGGATTTTTGTACAGATTAGATAAACTTTGTATATTTTCCTCTTTCATGTAGTACTTTGGTACTAGGTTTTGATGATGTACATGTAATAAGTGTTTAAAGATACAATGTAGAATTTCGGTTTTGTGAAGTGAAATGAGTAAAAAGTTGGTTTTAAAATATTGTGATTTTCTTATGATGCTTTATAAGTGAATAATGATATGATGCCATATGAAGTGAATGTAGTGATCAAACGTAGCTCGCCCTTATCGTAGGATATGTACCGAAATGACCTCCGGATATCCCGATTTGTACCTTACGGTAAGGAGGCGCTACATTATTTATTCTCTAAAAATGTTTTCCAAATTTTTATTCTATTGATATATTGACTAGATCTAAGACTCATCATCATTATCATTATTGTTGTTGTTGTTGTTGTTGTTGTTGTTGTTTTTATTCTTGTACAGTAAGAAAGTGTATTAAATCAATCTTTAAAAGGAAGTTTCACAAAATCAAGCAAACAGTGTACAAGTTACTATTAGCAATTAACCATAAATAGTTAAATAAGCAATTAAAAGGCTCTTCCTATGGAGCATATGTTGAGGCTTACTTGATAAAGCTAACTACTCCATAATACTATACTACATTACTATAGTGTTAAATAACCATGGCCATTTATAGTTATCTATGATTTGCCTCCTTAAGAGTTGCTTTCCATCAACTAATCTTCCAATCCAAGGTTTTATATGACATCTAGCTAGCAAGGAATTATTGCAACCTTTATGTAATTGATATGCTTTGCAAGTTCTTGAGAGGGTCATAATGTAGGTAACCTTCCCTTTGTATTTTTACAAAGAAGTAGTTTTCCTGACTTAAACCTGTGACCTTATGGTCATAAAGGAGCAACTTTACTAGTTACTCCAAGGCTCACCCTCTAAAAGTCATTGTGTATTCCCTATTATTCCTTATCAGCTATAATTGTTCGATGTCTATTTGGATGACTTATCTCCAAAATGTTCTCTTATTCTTTTCATTCCTAAGCATTTATACAGTGTAACCAAGAGAGATCTTAAGCACTAACATGTCCTCTTTTCTCACGTTACTATTGTTATTATTGTTGTTATTTTCTTTACTAATAAAATATTATATATTAGGCATATATTTCAAATCAATAAAAATATATATGGATTTTATAATTTTGGGCAAAGATGTAGTATAATTCTTGAAATTTTTTATTATAAAAATTCATTAAAAATACAAATTCTTTTATTTTTGTTTTATAAATAGTATAAATATTTATGTAAATATTCTCTTTTGTTGAGTTTGAGAATGTTTTTTTATACAATTAGTATTTTTAGTTATGAAGAACAAAGTAAGAGAGGTGTAAGGTGTTTGTTTATTATTTCTATACAAAGTATATAGTGCTTTTTATTGTTTCTATATACAACATCGAGTGCATTTCTAATATAACCCACTACCTTGCAAAGTTGTATTTTGTATATCAAAGATTAAATTTATAGGTAGACGTTTGAAACAAATATTGACAATAAAGGAGATTTTCAAATACTCATCTTAAATAGGCATTTATCGCCAAATTTAAAGTTTGTAGATTTTTCATTAAAAGACTAATCAAATTTTTCATCCCCAAATTATTTGATTTCTTTAATTTGTTTATTTAGGATGGAAGGTTATAAGTTGTTTGCTTCATAACTCTTTCAAATATTCATTAATTAGGAAACTATTTCCATAGTTTTAGAGATTTAAAGAAATGTCGTAGAATCAACTAATAATGATATAAGGAAAGAAGTTGATCAAGTGATTTTTATTCCCTTTATACCTATCTGTAATATGAATACTCAAATCCTCATTGATAATTTGGGGGAGAAAAACTCAAAAGAGAGCTCTAAGTCCTCTATTTTACGTGGTTTCCTTTTAGCATACTAACTCAATGGAGAAAGAAGAAAACTCCATACTTGTTTCCAACAAAAGTCTAGTAGAAAGTGAGAAGGGAAGGGCTCTCAAGCCCCTAGCTCCTAAATGCTTATACTTGGAATATAAGGGGCTTGAATTTCTCCTAAAAATAATAGGTTGTTAATGATTATATTATAGGAAAAATTTTCCTGTATCATTCGCTTGTTGAAAACTAATATTAAAGGACAAACCTTAACAACGATTTATGGTTTCTTAAAAGCAAATGGATGACAATTTCTAACACTTAGCTCACTATAATGAGAGAGTTATAGTGGCATATAACACTAATGTTGGAAATTGATTCAAAATAAAATAAAATAATATTATGTTAATTAATTAGGTTGTGGTCAAAGTAGTATAAGTTAGTTGAGATATAATATTTATATAGTGATTTAGTAGGCTAATAGTGCCCTGATTTTCTGCATTTTTAGTTTCTATATATGCCTATATATACGCACTTTATTTTCAGTTCAATATGTAGTGAAGTTGCAAATTTGTATCCAAAAGCTAACAATAAAAGTTCAATTTTTGTTTATCCCCAAAATTTTCAACATGGTATTAAAGCCCCTTTCGATTTTGGGTCTATGAGAATTGTAGTAGAAATATGAAGCTTCTTCTCAAGCAGTATTAAAGGGTGTTGCTTGGGAGATTTGATGTATCTGGCTGGGGAGCTTTCTTGAAGAATAGCGCTGGCAATTACGAGTACTTAGAGGAGTATACTGGATAGATTATCTCTCACAAGGAGGCTGACATGCAGAAGAATATCTTTCTTGAAATTGGAGAGATGTGCTCCAAAGAAGTTTATGGCATGAAATTGGTGGGAAGTGCGTCAATAATTTGAATTGATGAGAAGTGCATCAATAGTTAGAATTGAGGAGAGGTGTATCAATAATTGAAGAGAAGCGCTTCAATGGATATTGGAGAGAGGTGCTACATCAAGACAATTGCAAGTATGAGATTTTGAATCAAGGAAGCATGTTGGAAATTGATTCAAAATAAAATAAAATAATGTTATGTTAATTAATTAACTTGCGGTCAAAGTAGTATAAGTTAGTTGGGATATAATATCTATGAAATGATTTAGTGGGCTGATAATGCCATGATTTTCTACATTTTTAGTTTCTATATAAGCCTATATATATGCACTTTATTTTCAGTTCAATATGTAGTGAAATCGTAAATTTGTATCCAAAAGCTAGCAATAAAAGTTTAATTTTTGTTTATCCCTAAAATTTTCAACAACTAATACCATCAGGATGCTCAATATTTATCATTTTGATCAATTTTTAAAACTTTAAATCCATTATGCTTATACACAGGAATTTATTAATATCACTTCTATTTCTGTAAATAACTTGAAATTTCAAAGATTACAGCTTTGGAAAGACTTGGAGAATCTGTCCTTCTTTATCAATGGCCCTTGATAGTACTGAGTGTCTAATTATATCTTATTTGCTTAGGAAGCAATAGGCTCAAATCTATTGTCTAAACAACTAATGACGAATTTAGAAATTGCTTGGAAAATATTGTTCTTATTGGTTTAAACATATATATAGATTTTTAACTTGGTCAAACAAGCAAGAACGCAATTATCTTATTAGAGAAAATCTTCATAGAGGATTTACCAACTAAGCTTAGATGTCTGCACTGCCTAATAGCTCATGATTCTTCAACATTCCTCTCATTTTTGATAATTGTCCAGTAGAAGTGTAGATTACTATCTCTATGAGAAGAATGAAAATATCTTTTAGATTCTTTAGTTTCTTAATTAAACTTAAAGGCTATCCTTGCATTTGTTGAAGGATATGAATCTTTTAAACTTATAATAAGACTTTATATAATATGTAAAGAGCTTAAAATACTTCAAAGAAAATATTTTTAGGTGGATTTGCTTTCATTTGTCAATTCAACCAGGAATGGGCTCTACTTAGCTCCAGAGAAACTCTATATAAATCCTAATGATTCATTATTAAAGCAATATGAGGAAATTCCCTTAGCAAATGCATATCAGCTCTAGTTGCTCAAAACTTTACAGTAAAGTAGAAAGCTAGATTGCTCTAATTAAAAGAAGGTAATGCCAATTCGAATTACTTCTTTAAAGTTATTCGAGCTAGAAAAAAACTCTAATAAGATAAGGGGTATTCTTGATGAAAATGACGACCCTTACTGGTACTAAACAAGCTTAAAGATCGAGCTTATAACTATGTCAAAGTATTTATATGAAAAGAAGATGATTCTTCTTCATCTCTATAAAAGCTAAATGCTTTCATTTACCCTAGTTTATCGCAAGATCAAATAAGCCTCCTTAGATCTTCTCTTATAATATGGAGATTGAGAATGCCCTCTTCAGTATGCATCCTAACAGGGCTCCTAAGGCAGATGGCTTCAATGCCTCCTTCTTTTAGAAATCTTAGAGCTTACTAAGTGACCAAGCCATTAATGCAATTAAATAATTCTTTAACTCGAGGATAATGCTCAAGAAAATGAATAAGACTTTCATGTCTTGTCCCTAAAACTCCTAATCTTGGTTCCTTTCAAGACTTTCAGCCTATAGCCTATTACAACATTGTTTATAACATTATCTAACAGATCCTAGCTTTAAGATTAAAGTCAATTCTTGGGGGTCTTATCAATTACTCTCAATGTGCATTTATACTAGGCATAAATGTTGGTGATAACATATTAATAGCTTAAGAGCTTTTCAATCTTATTTAGAAATATATTAGAAGTTGCTCATTAAAGATTGATTTTTATAAAGCTTTTGATACCATTAGTTGGAAGTTTATATCACACTCATTCCAAACTTTTGGTTTTTCCTCCGTCTTCATTAATTAGATATATCAATGCATCTTTAACCTTCTAATAACATACTTGTTAATGAAGTGACTATAGCATTGTTTAAAGGTGCTAAAGGGATTAGACAAGGTGAACCTATTTCACTTTACATCTTCTCAATTTGTATTGAAGTATTAACTAGACTTATCTCTCATAAAATATGCAAAGCATGGCGTTTAGATATCACCATAAATGTAAGATCATGGAACTCTTTAATTCATCATTTACTAATGACTCAATTTTACTTTGTGGAGTTGATAAAATTTTTGTTCACTCTTATGTACTACCTTTTTTTTTTTTTTTGAGCTCTCAAACCATAAAGTTAATAGATCTAAAAGTTAGTTTTTTGTTTCTATTTTCTTGAATGAATTAGCTCTAAAGCTTTCTAACATATCAGGTTTACATAAACCCCCTTTCAAGCACTTGGGCTTTCCTATCACTACTTCAAAACAGACTTTTAAAGATTGTGCCCCTCTCTTTGACTCTATCCTTCAAAGAATTGGTGACTTGAAAAATAAAACTCTCTAATGAGAGTAGTTGTTAGCTCATAGTTTCCATTCTTAACAACATACTCATATATTGGAGCTCAAATATGTTCTTACCTTAAAAACTTATTAAGGAATTGGAAATGATGTTTAAGAACATGGAAAATCTTTATGAAGGGTACAACCAATATTAGCTAGAAAGATTTGTCTTTTTAAAAATAAAGGGGGTCTTGGTATTAAATGTTGCAGAATCACTAACAAGATTCTTCTGGAAAAAGTAATTTAGAGATAATATAATGGTCATGAGACCTTGTGTGCTAAATGGATGCATGAAAAATGTTTGAAAGGACGCAACTTTTGGAGTATGAAAAAGCAAGCATGATACCTCTCGAAGAATCAATAAAATGTTGAAACTAAGAGTGGTCTTAGCTAAAGCAATGAAGGTTCAAGTTGGTAATGGAGGAAACACCAGCTTTTTGCTTGATAATTGGTCTAATCTAAGACTGTTTCACCTACTTCCTACTCACTGCAACTTACTAATCCTATAAATGCCAAAATGGAAATAAAAAGACAAGATAGGTGGCATTACGGACATCGATGTCTCTTTGAAATCCTTAATGCAACTCCTAACTTAAACAAAGGTGACTTTGTAGTTTGGCTAAGACATATTATTTGAGAACAAAATTTTATGTTAATTTCTTTAATATTAACAATTGTTTCAATTCTTCGTTCGTAAATGTCAAGTAATGTTCTCTAATCAGTTTTAAACCGACCAACGGTTTTATCTTTATAAAGAGTCACACAAGGGCCGATAACTAGCTTTCCAAGAAAGAAATAGACCTAATTACTAATACCCAATCCCACCACACAGCAATAAATGAACATATCGGGTCTTAATTATAAGTGATACCAATGGAAGGATATTATTAATAACATTTTGACATTGGTTATATGTTCTCAATAACAATTCCAAATGAATTGCATATTTTTTATTTTTAAAGTATCAAAACAATATTATGTATTTGTTCTAAAGCTTCCAATTCACGAGAGAAATTATGTCTAAAGGAATATACCAACATAGTCTTGTTCTGAAAACCATTGTACGTCTTTATATATATCTCTAATTTTTAAATCCTTTAGTATATCTATCATTCATAGTTAATAGTAAGTTAAAGAATTAAATTAACACTAAAACATGCAATAATCAAAATGAAAGCAATGAATGGTAAACAACAATTTATAGCATTTAATGTAAAATAGACAGTTAATTACAAATCATTTATTTTAATAAGGACAATAACAAATTGAAGCAAGAAATGTACACTAATTTTCTCATACTTCTTTCCGCATATATTTTAAGTCCTAACAAGAAATAAGTAGGCTTCAACACTATATATTCCCCTGCACTCTTCCCCTACCGACAGAAAGAGGCAAATTAGATCAGAGTGCATTAGATAAAGGAAAAGGAAGAGAAAGCAAAGGCATGTGCTCCCACTAGCAAAGACAGGGATGTGAAAAGGCTCAAGAGATAGTTAAAGTTGAAGCAAAATCCAAAATACCGTTGCTTGCAAGATATGGTCAACCTAGTACACACATAGATCCACCATGAATAGTTTGTCATAACATAATCCAGCAGAACTGGGAGTACATTGTTACAGATCAAAAGATTATTCGGTAATTTATAAGACCTAAATTGCAAACATCAGTTCAATGGAAACGTTTCCAGTTTAATATCCATAATTTGTCCCATAAACAGAGCTGTAGCCTCCAGTATGTCCTGTATTAGACGGGGGAGATGCATAGACAGAGCCATGAGCTGCATAAGGATTATAACCTTGGTCAGTGGACCCGCCAGTTTGTGATTGAGTTGGAGCTGCAGCATCAGCCATGAAATTCTGCAAGATTAAGGATTAACATAAGAAAAGCAGCTGTACCAACTCCTAAAACTTGAGCATAACTATGTCACAGGCCAAGTTTTTCAATACAACCAAGGAATATAGACTCATCAAAACACCTAATCAGTATTATTCTTGTACTCATAATTCAATAAGATAAATGGGCTTCGACTAGCGCAGACAAATCGATAAAGATTACACTTATCCACTAGTAAAATTTAATGTTGCATCTCCATACAACCTGTATAGAGTTAGTTCATTCAAGCGCACTAGTGCAGAACTAAGTGTCCACCCATCCATTTGCACACTACAGAGTATATTTGTCTTCATAAAAATAACACACACAAGCTGTAGTAAAAGAATACTAAAAATAAATCAATTCACAGACAAATTGTATTTCACTCACAAGCTGTTGTAAACGCTTACAAAGAGATTTTTCCCACAGATTTTAGAAATTGGAGCATAAATTACCTGTATTAATTGCACCGCAGTTTGGACATGGGAAGCAGATCCGCTGATTTCAACCGTCATCTCCCCAGGAACACCTCTAGTTTCTTGTATTGTAACAGTTGCACCACTGGCACGACGAATGTAACTTATATTGGCACCAGCTGTCCCTATAACAGCATCAGCATAAGACAAGGGAATTTGCATCTGCTGTGTAATCTGTAATGATCAAGGAATCAATCAAATTTTTTGTCAGCTCACAAATGTAAGAAAACACATACAATTAACTCGTCAGCATAATGATCATTATATATCACAGTTACAATTCAGCAGCTTAAATATTAGTGACAGGAATCATGAGAAAATTGATAACCTCAAACAAAGAACAAAGTCCTATGACACTTTTATCAACAATTCAAAATATGATTAAAAAAATTTTCAAAGAGTATAAGACAACTATATTACAAAATCGTAACATGTTCTAATTGAAAAGAAAAAAGTGAGAACGCATTTTAAGCCTTACAAAGCACAATATCCTTAGTCTCCTCTAATGGGCTAATAATTCTTGAACAGAATTTGCGACTTATAAAAAATGTATCAACTCAAATAAATAGTCCTGAAGATATTAGAGTGGAAGGAGAGAGAAAACAAGTAGATAAAATAAAAATAGAGTGAAAAATAACCTGTGTGATCATTGATGGGGGTGCTTGGGTGTTTGACGATCCATGTACGCCCATGGGTGCTTCTCTTCCATAGGCAGATATACCCTGATGAGGTTGCTTCTCCATCGGAGGAGGTAAGTCAGTAGGAGGATAGTAGCTGTCCATTTGCCGAGACGGAGGCATATATTGAGCATTCGGCCCGAAGCCAGGCCCACCAGCATTTGGAGGAAGTCCTTGAGGGGGACCCCATGATTGATGAGGTGGTGGCATGTGGTCCATCTGATTGTTTGGCATTTGCATCTATTGAAAAACTATCAAATCAGAAGCATGTTGCCACTCACCGACTATGAAACTTATAAACTTAAGTGAGCAGCAGCTTACATGCATTTCAAATAAGGGAATTATACTTCGATCAACCAAAAACCTCCTGAGATGAGATGCAATTAACTCCACTGCCTTATGCACACCAGTTGGTTCCCCTACTACTTCAACAACCCTATCATCTTGAAGTGCAAAAACTGGAAGATCCTCTGCAAGCATTGATTTCAACAGATAGTGAATAAGATCCAAGGGAAAAACAATTCACAAGGAAAAGTATTTAGCTAATAGAACATGTAAATATGCAGAATGAACTAAAAAAAATGTCATTATCAGCCAATATGATGATAAAGTATGAAGATAATGAAGCACAGCAAGGAGGGGATAGGACAAACCAGTTTATCATGAGGGCGACCATTGTGGAAGGAATATAAAAGAGGCAAAAGAGAAGGGATACACCCAACTATTTTTTTTTAATACCTTTAAAGCATGATAAAGTAAAACACAAAACATCACACCAGATTAGAAGCATACCATTGTTTGATTAGAAAATCAACCTCCTCTTAGGAAAAAGAGGGGAAGAAAATAACAATTTACAAATTATAGTGGCCAATATCCTTTTACGTTGCACCCATAAATTCTTTTGTGAAAGGTCACTTTGAGGTGAAATGAACATCACAACCTAGAATGGATTAAAAAAAACTATGTTCCTCTCGATTAAATTAAAAACCACTTTCACTAATGAGTGAAATGAGGTTGTAATACTAAAAAAAGATGATTAAATCCTAGAAAGCAGCACAAGATTTCAAAATTTCAGAGCATGCTTGCAGTTCCACCCTTAAACGATTATTCAAATAATTCATTGGTCTTATCTTTATCTTGCGGAACAAAGATAGAGGAAAAACAGATGACAACACCTGAAAAGTACTAGAGAGATGTTAGTGGTGGCAGATTCAGCTGAGTATGACCAATGATTGTGTAACTTTGAAGTAATATACACTAGAATAAAATAAATGAAAATATCAAGAGAGTTTAAGGAACCTGCTCCAAGGACTCTGACCATACAATTCGATGCTTCTTGAATAGATTTAACTGTCCCTCCCTGTTTTCCAATCAAACTTCCTGCCTGAGAGGCTGGAACTAGCAGCCTTGTTGAAGCCTTAGTAACTGCACCTGCCAAAGCATGTGAAGAATCACCTTCGAGACCATCACTAATGCGTTTATGAACCCTCAGAAGACCATCCATAGCTGGAGGAAGAGAAGAATCTGGCTCTTCTTTGGCAGATACCATTACCTACAGAAAATAATGTAACTTCTTCAGAATCAAAGAAATTTTATGAAACAAATCAAACAGCACCTCTTAAAGAATTATCACAAAAGAAAAGAACTAAAAAATATTTAGAACACGCATGAAATACCATTTCTAGACAATCTATATTACAGTGGGCTAATTAATCAAGAATTTCACATATCTACCTTAGCATTTCTTAGAGGAGATAAGTCCCAATCGATTACATAAATGACATGACTTTACAATAAGATATACAAGATGCATGTGAGAAAGTAAGATGGATGACACTATGTCAAAAAACCTTCCATCCACTCCCCCTCACATGACGAGTGACAAAATATTCTTATATTCCCAAAGTTGTCAATAGATTCGATTCATCAACTTGATCCTAAGAGAAGGCTTTAGATTCTATAATGTTCAACATAATCATCTATTCATAAGAACAATTATCATAAGCTTCTGCTTCTTCCTTAAAAGTATGCTCCTACAACCTGACATTTTCTACATATGCTATATTCACACAAAATTTATAGTCTTCCTAACATACAAATATAATGTTTACGTACGAAGAATGTTGAGGTGGCTTATTTAAAAAGATTGTTACTTCAGTTCTGCATTGTTTAGCATCTTGTACATATATTTTACAGCATTATAATTCATTAAATATAATTTATACCATCACAGATGTGTGTCGCAAAAGTCTCATACTGAGCTCCATTATACTTACGTTTTCTTCCTCTTTCTTCCATAAAGTAACTGAGTCAAAGCTCAAAAAATATAGGTGCCTAACACACAGTAGAACAAGAACTTCCATTATGCAGTAATATTCCCAACAATTTAAGGCCTTCTATTTATAATGCTCTTGTTAACAAAACAAGATAAATGCACATTCTTTAAAAAGATTATGTGGTTATTTAGAAGTTCATTAATTTTAAGTATTTTCACCGCTTAACATCATGAGTCCATTCTCTGTAGCAACTCAGCTTAAACACTTCTGCATCCCTTAGGCGCTCATTACAGCAGTTTCCTTTACGCATTTTACAATCTGCAGCAAGAAATCAATCATCTAGGATCCGGAGTTACCAGAGAAAAGCAGAGCTTCCTGATACAGTTGTCCATACAAGGTGTCTGATTTTATTCAAATCAAACTTTCAGCACTTCATAATGCTCAGCAGAACCCTGCCACCGGATCTTTGGTTCTTCAAATTGGGGGTTCTAATGATGATTGATTGTTGCTTTAAAATTTCTGGGCAGAACCTGCACAGATCATTTTTGTTATGGAAATAAAGGAATTTTTTATTTTTATGTGGATTTCTTCTCATGAGGTTTCTTTATTGTCGTCTTTCAATACAGACCAAGGATTTAGCGACCAATGTCGATTGCCATCTGGAATTACCGCTACCAGACTGGTTTCTTGATAAACTCTTAATGGTCTCATTAGACAATTATAGTTACAAAGTTTCTCATTATTGTTGTTGCAGTAATATAAAATAAATACATGACTGACGATTCAAGTATGATCAACGTCACACTTCCCAACATATTAATTCTGGTCATTAACTGAAGATTTCAAGGAACAGATCAACAATTGAACTGTCAAAATTAGTTTTTTTGTCATCCTATTGATAAAAGCACTAGAGAGTTGTATGCATTAGTTTACTAGATTTAAATTCACATTAGGAAGAAGTGCTATTAATTTCACTTGTTAATGTGTGAATATTACTATATAATGTTTTCCACTTTCTTTACAAGGGCTTGTTTTAATGTTTATTTTCCTTCCCCAGTAAACATCCCAAGTCCTTAGATCGAATAATTAAGATGTACAAAACTGTGCCTCAATCTCACGGAAGGCAGCATGCACATTAACCAAAATACATAGTTTCAAAAAGAATCAAACTCAAGCACCCAATAATGACAAGACGTCCAGGTTCACTTATAGACAGAATATATAACTATGCTGCAAAATCAAATATTTTGCATGCTGAAGATCAGATGCATCCTTGTCCATGCACATAGAAGGATGAAACAAATACATTATATAAAATAACAACCTGAAACGGGAGGTCAAAAAAAACACAACCATAGCATCAACCAAGTATATTCAACCAAGAATGCCCCCAGATTTAGCATGAGCAACCAAGCTGAATGTTTGAACAAAAAGAAACAAGTATTAAAAGACTTACAGCTCTTTCAGTCGTTCCTGGAGGACCATCGAGAATCTTAATCCGAGCTCTAGTCTCCTCTACTATTTTTTTGATGAATTCTCCCTTGCGTCCAATTATACTACCTACTTTTTGCGCTGGAACAAGCATACGGAATACACTCTCCCCAGGCCATCCAGGCCACCTCTTTTCAACACCTCCTGTAACTGCACTCTGCTCTTTTTCCTGTTTTTCTTGATCCTGAAAGTTATCAGGCTCTTCATCAACAATACTGTCTTCATTATGCTCCACATCATGTTCCTCAGGATGTTCTACAGCATTATCCACTACATGGTTACCAGTCAATTCATCATCAACAACATGATCCAGGCCATGATCAGCCTCATGATGCATCCCGTGATCTATAGTGTGATCCACACCTGTCTCCACTTCATGATCTACGCCATGTTCTATTGAAAGATCCACACCATGAACTGCAGTGTAATCAACATCAGGTTCACCAACACTCTGATCTATCTCAGCCATAACTGCTTCCTGAACAGAAACAAAGCGAAGACCAGACGCAAAAATATTTCAATTAGTTCATTTAGTAGCCATGTTAGAAATTGTAATATCAATCAACATAGAACATTTTACAATGCAAACAATTCTAAAGAAAATTTTTTGCTCTAATGCAGTTATCACATCTTCTCAAATTATCCTACTCTTCCCCCCACCCAAACCCAAACTGAGAATTTATAGAAATAAAACAAGGATCAAAACAAACAGAGAGGATGATCTGAAATAGCATAAAGCAAAATTAAGTAAAACGTCCATCTTAGATGATAGGATTGTCATTTTAAGTGAGAAGGACTTGTAAGGGTGTAGCATATCACCCTTAAAATGCTAGTGAAAATTCTACAGGAATACTGAGAAAACTATCCACCCAACTTGAAGTAATTGATTTAGGAACTAAATCCGAGATTGTTTATTCATCCAAAAATCAAGTCCTTTTTTAAGTAACAATTACACTACAAAGTACCGGGGAAGCTTGCAGTTGGTTAATGCTTGCAGCCATTTTGGCGATGCGACTAGACATCAACTAAGCTTATACAAGACTAAGGCTAAGGATTAACGGAAAATAACTCCATCAACGAAGACCAACTTAGAAGAATGAATCAACCGCTAACACCCCAAACTTCATTTACCCTAACTCAACCCAAATTGGAAGAACTAATCAATCCCTAACACCCCAACTTTCATGTACCCTAGCTCAAATCAAAACCCTTAAGGGCCAAAAGAAAAAAACAGTCCCCTAATTACGAAAAATCAATTAAACAACTGAGCTTAAAAAACACACCCAACTTCAAAATCAATAAAGATAACAAACCGTTAAACCAAAATCCAATCATAAAATCCAGCTTAAAAAGGAGATAATTCAACGCACACGAAACATTAAAAACATTAAACCGTAAAGAAAAGGTAGACAACAAACTAACAGAAACACGCACGCACCAACACCAGAGAAAAAACAAACAAACAAACAAACAAAAACTTCCAGCCCGTAAATCGAAGAAAGGAAATTCATCAAAGGGTAACACTTACGTGAGAATGGAAAGACAAGCAATAAACAAATATTTGAATTAGAAGCGGTAAAAGACGTCGGGTCGAGTAGAGTCAAGAAAGCCGATAGATAGAAAATTAGGTTTCGAGGGTTTATAGATGCAAATTGAGATTCGGTGATCGTGATGTGGTGCTGAATGCTTTGGGTGTTTTCCGTCCTCGTGGTCCTCGTAAAAGCTCTGATCTACGTTATGGTCCCTTCTCTAAATTTTCTGGGCTTTTAGGGTTTGAAATGGAAATTGGGACTGCGTTGAATTTGGGCTTTATGATAACTGCGGCCCTAAGAAAAACTGAGAAATCAAAGTAATAAAAAGCAGATTTAAGACATTGACCTTTTACTGAAAAGGCTATCTAAGCCATATTTTTTATCGTAGAAATGAAATGATTATAGATTTCTTTTAGACCTCACCAAAGCTGGTTGATGAGTAACGTGGAAATTAAAGAATTTAAATTTTGAGAATCAATTTTTTGGTCAAATTTAGATTACTTATATATTTATAAAAATCAATTCTACCTATTTTTTATAACTAAATTATAATTATCACTAGCTCACCTTATTTTATATTAATTAAACATCAATTCTACCTATTTTTATAACTAAATTATAATTATCACCAGCTCACCTTATTTTATATTAATTAAACACTTTCTAGTATTTTCACTAACAATTGATTTATATTTATCCAAAATTTCAATATCATATTACTATTGAGATAAATGGTAGCATAAAATAAATTAATTATAAATTTTATTAAATCACTCTAATTTTACACGACACATTATAAGTTAAAGTGAGATTAACACTTCAATATCAATAAATCTTACATAAAATAATAACATAACAAAACATACAACACTGGAAACTAAAACAATTAAAATGTAAAACCTCTAAAAAAGTATGGAAAGGTACTATTTTCCTATGATATTTGACAAAGAAATCATTTCATAAGAATTCCATATTTCAAATTCATTGCATATATCATAAATCATTATCAATAAGCGGTCTCTTAATAAAAGAATAAAATAATTGTTTCTGTATTTTTCTCTCGATGATTAAAACACTTATCGTTGTCTTTTTAATTGTCTTAATGTCAACAAATATTATGAAATTGTTAACATCAACACATTGAAGAAGATCGGATCCAGCCAAAGTGTGTCAATCATTTGTCTCAGCATTACCTTCTAACCCAGGCATTCAATGCAAGCAGCCAGAAATCTACTAAAGAGTAACAAACCAGTGGCAGCGAAATGCAATCAAACCTCTACATGCTTGTCCCTCGGGAATAGGAATGTATATATAAGTAGAAAAGGAAACCGGTTTTAATTTGATTTTCGCAGAACAAGGAAATTGTTAGTAAGAATCAAATCCGTCGATTTTTGAAATCGTAAGGGCCTTTGTCCCCAAAACAAAGAGGCATCATTCCTTATGTTCTTGGTTAGCAAATTGCCACTTAAAGCCAACTTCCATTCACCAAACCAAGGTGCATCTCGTGTAGTGATTGTGGACTCATACAATGAAGAAAAAGAGACGGAAGTAAATAATAAAGAGATTCAATTCATTCGTGAATAGAGCTGTAACTTTTTCTATTTTACATTCTAAAAATAGAAGAATCAAATATAAAATAATTACAAATAATACTCAAACTCTTCAAAATAAAATAAAAATAATATATTTTAACCTTGTATTATCAATTATTTTTATTAGTCATTAAGAGGGGAAAAATAGTTAATGTGATGATATATGATGAAAAAGAAATCATTTTTATCCCTAGCGTTTACTAAAAAGTTACTTCACACTCTAATATATCAAAATTAATTAACTTTAAACTTGTAAAAGATAATCAATTCAGATTTATCTTGGGTAAACAAATTAAATTGTTGTATACGCATAGGTTCTTCATATAGTTGGACATAAGAATAAAAAACTAGTCAATGAAGATTAGCATATGCCATCACCTATTTCTAACCATTCTTATGATCTTTAACAAGGTTAAAAACCTAAACAAATGAAGGTAAATTTGCAAGGATTAATCATGGAGATATAAGAAAAGGAGGTTGCTCAAGATAAATTAAACGCATGGCCATATTTATCACTTCTCTACATGTTATTGAAACTGGAATATGCTTAACATATAAAGAATAAGTCTCAGAGAAAATTGGAGAATGAGTTAAATAAAATGTAACCAATGTCAATGTCATTTTGGTGTCAGACACTGGTCTTGCCTTAAATTTAATAGGTCGAATAGCAATGATATGGTACTTGTTACTAATATCAAACTTGTCGTTATTTCATAAGTAAAGTTATAGAAGCAAATTGAGGTTAGTGTGGAAGCTAGACTAGCTTAGTATGGAAGCTAGACTAGCTCTAGACTTATGAATTAACTATTTATTTTTATAAAGATTTGACTTTTCAATGTTATTTAGTTGTATGTAAATAGATGATAAAATAGAATGTTCATTTCTTTTTAGTAGTCTAGTTTTTGGGGATTTTTATGCCTATTAAAAGTTAACTTATTGATGTAATTAAAAAAATCATTAAGAATACAATTTGAGAGCTTTTCTTTACTTTGAGAGAAATTCCTCATTGATCTTTAACAAGAACTTAATATAATCTTAACTAGGCAATTTATAGTGATCAAAATTAAAGTTTTAGTTTTAGTTCTAGTTAACAAGTTTGATTAAGGTCGAGTTCACCTTCCTTGATTGAAGACGATCATAGGGTTATAATTTTGTGTAATTTAGGTTTTAAGTGGCTTCCAACCTAAGTTTCATATTATTTGGTATCAGAGCTTTGTCTCTTGAAATCATGTATTATCTATCCTTTTTTATTTCTTCTTATTTATTATTTTGCAATTCATCCATCTTATCCAATTCTTTATGTTCGTAATTCTTTTCAATTTAAAATTCATTATATGCATTCTTCCTTAATCAAAGTTGCTCCTATTCGTCTTTCTCTTATGTTTTCTAATTAGTCTACGTCATATATACGTAGCATCAAAAAAAGAAAAGTACAAGAAAAAGGAAAAGAATTAGAATAAAAATATGCATAAAAACCTAGAAATCATATACTGTACAATTTGGTTATAAAATGTTCTAGTGTGATATAAAGTTGTATAATCCTTTTCCTATGTTAAAAGAATTCTCAGTTTTGTTTTATATTTGTTCCCTTCTATTGATCACTTTTATAATCAACCTAGAGTTTGAGCATCTCAGGGCTTCTATTAGCAATATAAGTGTGTTTTGAGAAACTTATAGAATAGAATTCTAAGTTATTAAAATGCTAAAGAGTGTTACAATGTAAAATTTGAGTTGAAAGGATAATTTTATTTAAATAAAGGATAAGTAAAAAGTGCAAAGAAAGTTAAAATAATGATAAAGATTTTATTTGGGTCGCCTTATCTCCTTTTTCTATTTCTCCCACTGGCATACTTATGCACCCCTTCTAACTTCAACCACATTAAGCAATTTTCCTGTAACTGCTCATCCCCCAACTATCTTTCAATTATAACCATTTCCTAACTAACCGCCCACCACTAAACAATTGTTTTTAAAAGCACATATTAATCATGTTTTCAACCATCTTGACTCCCAAACCTTGGAGTTCCTTAATAATTCTTATGCCTAGGAATTTTCTAAGCAATCTAGTTGACTTATAGAGATGTAAAACTAAGTTTTTCCATTTTTGGGCTAAATGGGTCACATTTTACTCAAGTTATCAACAATTGCCACTGGTATATGTTTGGATGTAAAAACTAAATGTGTAGTATTGAAGACCTTCTAGACTACTATAAAAATGAGTTCAATGTCGTTAGAAAATTTTAAAGATATTGACCAGTGGTTTTAGGAAGTTAAAGAACCAAGAAGAATCCAGTTAGATGAAGAGGCTTGAAAACATTGCAAGGATAAACTTTATATAAACCATAGCCAAAAAGAATCCTTGATTAAAAGGGAACATTGAGCATAGCAGTTATATCAAGACTCCTTCATGTTTATAACTCTTTAACTCCCGTTGCTATAGAAGTTAAAGAATTGCTCTATTTGAATTTCATATTCTTGTTGCTCCTATAAAGGTTATAATTTTGCTATAAATTGCCCTCATTCTCAACCTTTTACTACCGTAAACTCCAAGCAATTGCTATCTTATCTATTGAATCCGAGCTTTCTTTCTTTTATTCCTTACAAATTCCTCCAAAACCCTATGAACTCTCCTTTTATTATGGCTATTGAACATTATATGTCTCTTCATCCTCCACTGACTCCACCGAGTTGAATGCTATAGATGTAAGCTTTCAACTTCTCTTTTTCTTTTATTCAAATATTATATCAGATTTTCTAAATTTTATTCTTCATGTAGGCTCTAAAATATGAAGCTATTTTATTACATTAAGGAAAAAACTTTTAAACCCTAAACCTATTTTTGAACTTCATTTTAATTATGTCATCAAAATCTCTTTTTCACATCATTCAAGGGGGAATTCCGCACTTTGATCACGAATAGGGATTACCCTTTACTATTGGTCCTTTTCTAAACAACTTTTTGATCAATGATAAAACTCCTCTAAGGAACTCCTTCTTTTATAGATAGATAGACGAGACTTTTGTTGTATAATATCATGTTTATTAATGAACTCTTTGAATATTCTTAATCTAAAGGCAATTTGAGCAAGTTCATTTGCCTCATAATTCTCTTCTTAAAGAATGTGTTGAAATTCAACCTCATCAAAGAATTCCAATAATTGAATGGCAATAGCATAATAGGGTGATAAAGTTAAATTTATGCAACTATACTATGTTGTTACCTGCTATGATACCAGCTGAAAATCTCCCATAAAAAGGTTTCAACCTAGTTACTAGACTTTCATATTTAGCTTGATTATTAGTACATCTAAAATCCACCTTAAAAGAAAGAAGAGCTCTCTTTCCATTTGGTGAAGTAATGTTTATGCCAACGCCTGTTGATTTCTCTGTGCTAAAACCATTGAAATTTAACTCCCAGGCTTCCTTTCCTAAGTAAACATAGAATGCTCCACATGCTCTTAGACTTTTATTGTAACATCCCGTCCCCATATTAAAGGATTGAATCTTGATTTCAATAATGGAGAAAATGGCAAAGAGAGAATTAGA
>JAOSBN010000003.1:25685103-25699744 GCA_027563595.1 Erythroxylum suave
GGGGTTATTAACTCATTTTGTTTTTAATAATTAAATTACATGTCCGAAATTAATTTATGACCCCACCGCGAATTTTTTTTCCGTATCTAGATTTTTAATTAAATTTCAGGTTATAATTTATTTTATTGAAATGTTCCCAATTATTATTATTATTATTATTGCAATTAAATTCCCAATGGTAACGCATAATCGCCATGAATTACGTACGGGACCAGGGCCAATAGATGGTGTAATTACTTTGATGTAATTAAAGGACATCACTAGGAAGAAGGATTAGTGTAAACAATGAGAATGTCAAGATCTACAACAAGAAAAGTTTTCCTTCATAACTTTCTAAAAGTGACACTTATGCTACAAATAATATAACTATAGCACATGTTAGTCATAAGTTTAAGTCAAGAAGATTTAAACTTTATAAGTTTTTGACAAAAAATAAATCAGCTCACATACATAGCTAATTTACCTGACTTATAAATCAACCTAACCAATAATTTTTGACACTTTTATCCATCTGAAGAATTTTATTGTGATATTATAGACTCAAGTTCTATATCTTCCAATTACTAAAGCTTAAAACTATTGAATATATGTTAAATATCAAAGAAATTCAATTAGGATGTTACAACTTATATAGAAGATTTTTGGTGATTGGAGTTGGTAAACTAATAACTAGAAGTACTTGATCCTATTGTCTATAAGGAGCATATCAATGTTCACTCATTAGGGTAAGCTTTTTTTCAAATGAAAAGAAAATCATATAGGAACATCTTACCAAAGTCAAAGAAATTTACCTAGTTTAGCTGACAATATTTCCTATATAGGTTAGGTTCCTTATAAATAATTTTTTTTACTACTACTTGTTTTTCATATGACTACTATAAATTAGTCATTCTAAGGAACATTAAAAATTTCATATTACTGCAGAATTTTTGTTCGTTTGATTCTTTAAATATATTTATTTCATAAGTATATGGTTCGTATTTTAGACACCTAATAATTTTTGTAACTCTTTGTTTAACGAAAAAAATGTAATAATTGTAGCTAAAAAAACTAAAATATAGAAATTTGATAATTAAACAATTACCAAAGTAGTAGTGAACTTATGATTAATCAATGATAACAACTTATATCCTTATTTTGTTTTCACTTCACCTTCTTGATTTATTAATACTTGATCATGCATATTTAATAGTCGTGATTACCCTCTCTCGAGATCCACCAAGTAATCACAATTAAAATAGATAAAAATTAAACTGTGACATCTCAATCTTTCAAAACTCTCCCCAACTATCATATTGGATTTAAACAATCATAAGGGTAACTATCAAAAAATTAAGATCTCTCTTCAATGACCTATTAATCTGATGTTTGTAAGTCTATTATAGTAACAACTCTCACTTTACAGCATAACAAAGATATTTTAACCTAATATCTCGATTCAGATAAAAGATTAAAATAATAAACATCATAAAGTGTAATACCCCACTCTCATAGGCATATTCCCGAACATACCGACGATATTTGAGAACATACTCTACGAGGATGGCACGCTAGGACAGTCAATCAACTCATTACAAATTTGTCATACATCACACGTATGTTCAGAAAACTAATAATTATTTTCATCCCATTTATTTCATAAATATCACCAGTCATAAAAAATCATTAAAATTTGGAAAAAAAAACATAAATACAATAAACACTAGTTGCAGAATACAAATCTTAATACAAAATGACTAAAGATATATGCAGGTGTAGATTGATCCCAACCCCTAACTCATGTCTGGTTTCCATGGCTCTACTTCAATTAGTCTAACTGGATATCTCCTCTGAGCCTAAAAGACAACATTACAATTTTGGTGAGTTTTGCAAATTCAGTGAGCGAATCATCATCGACGTGTTCACTCAAGTTATGACACAATATCGTAAACATATATAATCCAAGTTCTCAAACACGTCATATTATTTAAACTCAAATTCCAATTATCGCATCATTTAATTTTCTACCAAATCACAATATATATGTCTCGCTTTTTAACAATCACATTGGAACACAAACATTTTACTACTATTTCAACATAATTTAGTAATATATATATATATATATATATATACCTATTGTAGATACTAGACTTAATAATTATTGTGTATGTGGCTCTCTGCGCACATTTCTAAGCTTTAAGCTCCTTTTCCACTTTGGTTGCGCCCGTCACAACTCCTTTATCTGATCATGCATATTAATGTCATGACATACATCATTTCACATAATATGCTAGCAATCACTTCCATCCAATGTACATAGTCATTTATCACATTCATCGACAAGTTGGGCATTTAACATTCAGTTGAGCATTTATTTCCCACATTCACATACATGTAATAAACAGTCCTAATATAGTCCCGAATATTAAACTCCTCGAACAATCATTTGTTCGAAATCATCAATATCAAAATTATATCCAAATCATTTCAATATGTATATATATAAGAGGATTAACCAAAAAAAGAAAACAATTCAAACAAAAGCATATATCTAATGGAGATCACACATCCAGGTTACTCACAAAACACTCCAACGAGTTATTGCCTCTACGTTCCGATAATATTTGGATACTGACAATCACTCTAAGAACCTGTTAGACATGAATATGAACATTGATCACTAATAACGAATAGCAAATATATGTATGCAATGCTTAAGTGCGATGTTTATATCCTTTTCTTCCTAATGTTCCTTTGTGAACAAGTTGTCTTCTTGTAATCATAACTCTTTCTACAAAAATATAAATACCATGATTCTTGTGCCCCATGAAACCAAAATTCCATTAGTCTTAATATATCTAAAAAATTACATGAACAACATCTCTCTTTAGAATACAATCCCCATCCAAATTATGTCCTATTTTATGGTAAGAAATAAGCTGGCAACCAATGATCAAATAACAATAAATCATTATCAAGAAATCTTTTAGCCAAGATGTTTCACAGAAGCATTAATAAGACATCAATAATCATTTTTTATGTTTTCTACTTTGACTAATTCGGGTTCTAAAGCCATCAAAAATCAGGAAATAATTCAAGGTTTTTGCACATGGGTATGTCACAGCCAATATTAGGGAAACAAGTAGAACTCAAGCTATAGTCACTATTTTATCAAGCTACTTTAGAAAAGGTCAAGATAAGACTTATATCTACAACTTTTGTTCTTTGAGTTTCTTCAAATTCATGCTCTAAAGATTTGTAAAATAGATCGAAAGAGGAAGATGAAATTGAAACCAGAATTTTGACTTACCTTGGTAACTTCTTTCCTTCTCCTCTTCTCTTCCCCTTGTTCTTTCTCTCTCTCTCTCTCTCTCTCTCTTCTCCCTCTTCTAACCTCATGGAAGACCTTCACTCTCTCTTATGTTGCCTTTTACATCTATTTTCTCTAGAAAGTTCAAAGAATGTCAAACTAACCCATGTGTTGCCATTTCATTGGTCCATATATCCCCATTTTATTGGTCTATATGTTATCCTTCTATTGGTCCATATGTTACTATTCTATTGGTCCATGTGTTACTAACTTTAGGCTCCACATGTCACTCATTTAAGCCTCCATATCTCACTACTTGTAAAGCTACACATGTCACCAATTGTAAGGTTCTATACGTCACTATTTGTAAAGCTCTACATGCCACCATTCTAAAGCTCCAAATGTCACAAGTCTAAAGTGTCATCTGTCACAAATCTTGTCACAATTATAAAGTACCACTTGTCTTCAATTTCACCATTTAGGAATTTTACTAAGCCAATTTACACATGACTCCTCAAACTTTTGATTTTTAACAATTAACTCCAAATTACTAACTTAAATCCATCAATTTCTAATTTGATTCTAATTTATCAAAATCATACCCAAGCATCCCGGAATATGTCAATTGATTAATACAATATGCACGCGCTTAATCTTCTAAACCTCTAACCCTCAACAATTTAGGAGACATGATATTACATAAAGTATGTTTCTATTAAATCAAGAATATAAAATTTTAACAAAGCAATTAGAAGTAATTCCTTAAAAAAATTAGCAATCCATGGCCAAAATATATCCTAAATTTTTCAATATTAACATTCAATAACAAGGAAAAGAAAAGGAAAGTGTATAAGTTTGAATTATAGATGTACTCTTCTTCTTATCCTTGAGCTGGAAAATTCTACAACTTTGTTCTTCTGGAATTTTACTTCCTTAATCTCTTTCTTGGATGTTCCAACTACCTTTTTATATATTTGTTCGCCTTTTATACTCCTTGATCCTTACAGGGCTCTTTCTAAGGTTTCCTCACTCGTTTATAATCTAAAAATAGCCACAAATTATCAAAAATATAAAAATCTCACAACTTAAATTTTCTGACTTTGTACAATCGTGTTGTACATTCTATCACGATTATGCACATTTTTTACAATCTTGATAAAGAGTCTCCAATTGCTCCAACTTTAATCCTCTAGTTTTTTCTTCTATTTTTCTTAAAGTTTATTATCTCTACTCATCATCCAAACATATTAAACATCCCTTAAAACATGTATTAAGATTAGATTCTTGCCCTAATCAACAATCATCAAAATACTCAATAAACACTAACAAAAATATAAATCTAAGTCTTAAGCACATGATTATCACCCAAGAAAGCTCTTAATAATGTATTTTACAACCTAAAAAATACAGTCTAAAGCACACTTATCAATTTTATCGCAAAGCCATTTTTAATCTTTATTCTCTTTTTATTGTTTATCTACAATCACTTTATTTCAAACCCTAAAGTGTTTAAACTAGTCAATATAACCTTTTAGCTAACTTTAAGTATATTTTTGCCCACAGTTCCCTGACACCTTTTGGATTCATTGTCATATTGTTGTAAATTTTACTAGAACAAAGAATACCAATTAGCTACGTATCAGTATATAAACTAGGGAAATCTAATCAACATAGAAGGCATTAAGAAATAGCAATGGTAAAATATGGAAAGCATTCATAACAACAAACCTATTGCCATGCTTGAATAACCAAGCCCCTTTTCTCCATTCTCCTACTGAGGAAACCACGTAGAAGAGGAGGGGAGTATAATAAAATTTTCTTAGACCATGTATGTTAGCTTATTACCGGCATTTGTTCTAAAGTACTTGGTATATAAAGCAAGCGATTAAAATCAACAATTCCATATGCTTTGACTTTAAGGTAAAAAGTGATTATGGTCACATGATTCAGTGTTTTAGTGAATTCACTTAGACCCTATGCCTAAAGAGATCAAATTATTTTTTAAACTTAGCATATATTGAATATGTCACATTGTCTTGAAATTACCAACAAACATCTTAATCTTTATTTGTCTTATTCTAATAATTATGTAGGCTTTATCATCACCTTACTGAATAGAGTTGTAGTTTTTTGTTTGGATGATTCAAACTAATCCTTGTTTAGTAACATATAATGTGAATGTTGTATGTGCCATGGGTCCATACATATAATGCATGGCTATGCAATGAAAGCATTGGAATCAAAATTCCAATACCATGACATCCCCCGAAAATCCAGAATCTATATGCATGTATAAAACAGAATGTGAGAACATGAAATTAAAGTATACTTTATCTTGCAAATGCTCCTCCTTTCTTGAACCTTCTACTTGTTTGGGTTGTAGCAAACACCAAACACCTTCAATAACTAGTAAAGAACACGTAAAGATAAAGGAAAATCAGTGTGCACGAATTCAAGTAGATGCTCAATTGAGAATTAGATAATAAACATGTTACATGCAATTAAACTTATGCAATAATTGCATGAACAAACCTCAAGATCATTCCTCTTCCTCAATAACTCTTCTAGGCCCTTGGCTTCTCAATTAAATGTGTTTTAGCTTGATTTTCATTTGTACATAAGTGAAGAACTCACTTATATACTACTTGTGATAAAGTGGGTCACGATCGTGACCTATAAGTCAGACCATGAATAACTTAAAATGATAGTCATGCACACTTTGTATTTCATCCGATCTTTTATGCCTATGACCCTTAGGTTTCTGATTATTTTAGGCACTTGAATTAACTCTTAATTCAAGCATATCATGAATGGTTTCATGCCACTTAAATTAGCTCTTAATCCAAGCAAATCATGAATAGTTTCACGATGTCAATTTATCGAAACATAAGTGAATTAATACACAAACTCTTCGATAGATAATTATTCAATTTACGAACCTTTCCATAGATAATTACTTTGCAATTTGTCCCTTCATCATTCTATACACCACTTGATTTAGAGTATGGGCTATGTGTTAACTCTCACTAGACTGACTACGTCACATTTTCTCCAAGTTATGCTAGTTCTTGCCCTGGGGATCTCATTACTCTATGTGTTATTGAAGACTTTCTTCCTAACACATAATTGATCTGGCCAGAGACTCCTGAGTAATGACCCAATAAGAGGTCGTGGGTATCATCTCCTTCTATTAGGAGTGGTGAATTCTTTATTGGTTATCCAATTACCTTTGAATACCAATAGTTGTACCCATTCACCACCCTATGAACGACCTCATCTTGAGGCAACAAGGAATGGTGTCAAAGCATAGAATTAGTATCTAAGATATCTTTGAGTATCTCAAGTCTAAGGATATTAGTGACATTGCTATAATGAGATTAATCACTGACATTTGATAGATCATCCATATGATAATCTCAACTTATTACTCTTGATAAGCATCTATATTTTAACTCTAAACATCTCATGCTTACAGTTTATAAGATCCACTAATTGATCAAATCAAGGAGTATAATATATGATAGTCTACCTGAATTAATAATGTCCTATCTCATTAATCCCATAACTAGGGATAATTTAAATACTAGCATAATTACACATGATAGGAATCTCATTATTATGATCTCATCATGATTTCCTTCATGCTATGTTTTGTATCATGGACTTCATTAATTCGATTTAAAGTCAACATCAATTTGTAAATAAATGAAAATCAAATTAATGAAAATTGTCTTTCGCTTTATTAATCAAAACAAAGTTTGTAAAAAAGTGAAAAAGATTATTGCCTTTATAGCATTACTCTAATAAATATCGTGTATCTAGACTTGATTGATTCTTAAGTTACCTTATTAAAATATAAAGTATGTCGCTATTGCTGCAATCCGAATCCCCAACTTGCACTATATTATCAAACTACAACAAATCACTAGTCTTCTTTTCGTCACTCTACTTCTTCTTATTAGGATGATCCCTCTTGAGATGCCTCATCTATTCAAACTTGTAACACTATACTATATTTTTTTCCTTTAATTTAAACCTAAGAATTCTGCTTAAATGAGCCATATTTATTCTACTTTCTCCTAAGTTCCTAATTTTCCTTTATATACAGCCTTTAATCTTAAGAGCTTTTGTTAGTGTTCTTTCTCCGTTATTTATAAGCCAAAACTATAGTTATTATATCTTCTATAACAGATGTCTTCCTTTCCAATAAGAACATGATCGTTAGATGTTTGTCAAAAAAGGTTAAGAACAAAGCAAACTTATTGCTTTATACTTGTTATATTGCTTTAGGTATGTACCCTCCTATAACTATAAACTATATGGCCTTTACTTCAGATACAATTTGTTTTTGAGAGACTTTGACATAAAACAACTATAGTTTCTTCCATACCTCCATAAGGGATGTAATATCCTTAATATGTTAGTTGACTTTGTCTTCCAAACATAAACTAATGGTTCATATTGTTTAAGTATGTAACTTTTTCTAGTCAAACACATCCATGCCTTCCACTTATTCTCATGTAAGCCATTCATCATCCCTTGTTGTACAAATAAATCATTCCCCCTTTATTACTATAGTCTAAAATCGTTAGTTTCATTTTGAACTTCCTCACTTTGAAATTTACATTTAGGTTCATTGTCATCTCAGCTATTCTTTGATACCTCTTGTAAAAAAAATTATATATAACAAGGATAGTATAAAAGAAACAAACAAGAATAAGAACATAAGAAGATTTAATGAGAATTAACCAATTCGTGTGCCTATATCCTCGAGAGCAAGAGTGGTTGATTTTCACTATAATAGGTTAATAATATGATATTCATATACAAATCTCTACCATTATAATTTTACATTATTGCGTATGTATTGCCACCTAGCCAATTTTGTAAATAGCTCTAATTAATAAGACATAGAATTTTTCTAACACTAATATTCTTCCAAAATTTATCATTACTAAATTAGGAGATTTGTCCTAAATATAATCTAGGATATAATCGTGTCCTAAATCAAGTCTAAAAATGTTTCTTTTCAAAATGGAACATGGTTATAAACACATTTATGTTCTAAACCATTCGCACTTCAATAACTTTTTCATCATTCAATATGTCTTATAAAATTTTCATGTATGTAAGTTGTGTCTACACTCTATACTTCTATAAAAGAACATGTCTTATATAATATTGTGGTCAGTCAAAATATTCCAAAATATGCTCATGTGTTTTATGAGTCTTACAATATCAACTCGACTAATTATCACACTACACGAACTTGTTGATGGGGCTTTTGAAAAATAATATATGAAAATATAATCTAGTTTAATTGACTTCTATTGTGCCATAAATAAAGCAATGAAACTTTGATAGCCAACACACAAATAATATATATAGATATAAATGATGATGACGATGATGAAAAATTAAATAATCATAAACTTAAGAAAAATTATTTTGTGATTAAATTATTCAAGTTGATCATACATCACTTATTTATTCAGCTTACTTCAATTTACTCTTGTTCTTTTACTTTTATATTTATGGAATCGTAGGATAATTCAGTTAGATAACACTTCAAGTTGATGTTATTCACTCTTAACATTATAAACACAGATCAAAGTAAAAGCAGTAATTAGTCACAAAACATGATGCAAGAGTTATGGTGGAATTGAGTTGATCATGTTTGTTCTGAAAGTCACATACATAAAGTCAATTGGCGTGCTAGCCTAATGTGGGAGATTCTAAAAATTTTGAAATATAACCGTAATTTTATTTTAGTAGACTAAGGCAGAAAGAACAAGCCCGTCGGTTTCTCTTACCATGTCAACAACCATAAGAAAATCAAACACGTGTGTTATTCGTTGAAGAAGCGTCCAATAACATATAATTAACCATCTTCAATAATGCCTCATCAATTCTTTCCCTTCATGAAGAACCTTTTACCTCTCTCAATACATAAAAGAAAGGTACAAAAACTCGCAGAAAGATAGAGAAATCCAAAAGAAAAAGAAAAAAATGACAGCAGAAACATTGCCTACTCTAGCTGCGCCAGCCTTGGCACCAACAGACACAACTATGGAAGTGAAAGCATCTCAGGCTTTGCAAAAGAAGAACAGGATTCAAGTTTCCAACACTAAGAAACCTCTCTTCTTTTATGTTAATCTGGCCAAGGTATATAGTCTTTCTTTAGTGAGCAGATATTTTAGTATGGATATATTACAAGCAAGTGATGTGTAAGAAACCTATTTGTCTGAATGCAGCAATGGTAGTTGCTAACTAATAATTTCTGGGAATTTACTCCTAAATTTTGTAATAATGATTTGGTTATTGCACAGTTCTTGATCGTAAATAAAAATGTGGTGGAATCTCCGACTCCGAGCACTCAAAGATTCTTCAGCAAATATGCATGTCATTTGGTTCTTAATTCTTATGCCATGGTCAAAAACATTAAGATGTTCACGTCACGCTTGTTAGCTAGGTTCAAAATCATTTCCTTTTCTAAATGTTATCACATTAAACACTTGGGGTTCAAAGATTAGGATCCTAAAGTGTGATATTTAGTTTTAGCTAGAAAAATAAAACATTGTTCGTTTGTCAATTAATAAATAAATTTCATATTTTTAATTCTCATTTTTATTTTATAATATAATACGAGACATGATTATTTTAAACTTGATCGACATAAGGAATATGGCTTGTTTTTGCAGAGATACATACAACAGCATAACGAGGTCGAGCTTTCAGCTTTAGGAATGGGTATGGCTCGGAAAATCCCATATTTATATAATAGTCTTTTTAACATTGAAATAATATTATTATTATTTGTAAAGTTTTTGTTTCTTTTATTAGGGCCAAGTAACTCGCGTATTTCTCATATCCATTAGGAATTGAACCCTCAATCAAATATAGTTGTTCTCCTACATGTGGATAATCTGTTATATCATTAGATAATAAACAAAAACATTTAATTAATACATACTCTATAAAAACAAAATTATGTTACTTATACTTTATTAATTTTTACAGCAATCACGACAGTTGTCACAATTGCAGAGATTTTAAAAAACAATGGATTAGCTACGGAGAAAAGTAAGAGTTTCATTTTGTTTTTCTTTTTGCTAACAATAATACCATAGAGATCTAATTAAATTTATTTTTCATTTCTTTCATGTGAAACGAAACAGAAGTTCTAACATCTACAGTTGGCATGAAAGATGAGAACAAAGGAAAGTTTGTTCAAAAGGCTAAGGTGTGTACTTCATTAATTTGGTACAGTTTTTATAGCCTTATCTATACCGGTTTAACTCACATTATTGTAGTACTACTGCTATTGGGAATATTGATTTTTTTTTTTTTTTGCTTTTTTGTTATAGATTGAGATTGTGTTGGGAAAGTCTGAGAAGTTTGATAATTTGATGGATACAGCAACCGAAGAGGTTGACAAACACAAGGAATGACGAAGAAGACATCATATTCTGATGTTCGTTTGTTGTAGTTACATTTCAATACTTCATTTTATATGCTTACTACACATATTAGAATATAGATTGTTATTTTACATGAAAAATACCATCACCGGAAGGGTATGATCCCCTTCAAGAAGGTTGTGAAGTTGAGGTGTAATTCCCTTTGCCTCCAGCATGATTATAAGATGAGAATATGTTCATGTTGGGCTTACTAGCTGGTCCAATTCAGTATCTTTTGCGCTTGCACCAAACTTCAAGAGGCCCAAGTTTTCGAAAAGAGACAGGGGAATTAACTGTCTCTTCCCTTTGGCACAATGGACTGTTAAATCACTGGCTAATAGAATAATTGTGTTTGTTGTACCTAACGACCTAAATTGTTGCGACGACTCTTAGCTTAGTAGTTTTTGATTGATTACTTATTATTTGATTGACAAAGCCCTTTTTCTAGATCGTTAGATTGAAAAGGAGATAAGAGGAAGGGTCCCAAGTGCCAAGTCCCAAATCCCAAATCCCAAATCCCGAATAAAGCAAGCAACGGGAATCTTTCAATGCCTGAGGTTGGGTCAGAACTGGCAGTCTTCAATTCTTGTCTGCTTCCAGGAAAAAAGAAGATGATTATTGAATTTATAAAATAAAAAAAGGTAATACGTGCGGTGAGAGAGGAAAAAAATGTCGGTGAATGAGGCATAACATGTCGTACGTACAAGCCCTTTTCTTTTTTTGGGGGGCGTTGGAAATTAAATGGGACAACCATATCTTGTCATTGGTCAGGCTCTTTGGACACCCCCACAAGAATTTATATATATATAAATAAAGAAAGTGTCTTACTGTAACGTATAGACGAGTTGTCTGGACGCGATCCATTGTTTCTTTTTTTAATTTCTATTTTATTTCATTAAATTTTAACTATTTATTAACGTGAGGCTTATTATAAATAGATGATTAAAATTTAATAAAACAGAAAAAAAAAAGACAGAAGATTTGAGGACAAATTGCCAGCATATCATAAGGTGCTTTTTGGAGGTTCAGTTCAACCTGTCTTCTCTTTGTTTTTTCCCTCTAGTTATTCATCTTAAATATTATATATTTAAGGTTTACATGCTTTATTTCTGTCCTTCTTTTACTCAAAGACATTATTTTATATTTTTATTTTAAAATTATTTTAAAAAATTATAAATTGGTCCATGTAGTTTAATCACCTAGTAGATTGCGAGCATTAGACAGTGACACGTACTAATATCTTAAAGTTAGTTGAGATATACGAATCATTAAGGACTTTACAAAAATATGATTATTTATGTTTTTCCTTTAATTAAAAGTATCACGAACATGCCTTTAGGACATCGTCAAGTTTTGCTTTCGGGGTCTATTATTCTTTGGCCATTACACATCCATTTTCTTTAATTTTTATCTTTCGTAGAGGAAGTTAGATTTTTCTTTTTTATAAAATGACTCGATTAGATATAGAAAGGTAAGTTCAGATCCTCATTTATGTCCAATATATTAAAGCTAAAGCGTGGCTTTTATCGAACTAAACTGTACAAAGAACAGTAACTCAAATTCTTATGATCAATTTGTGGGCCTAACAAGTTTAAATTGCATCAGATACGACTGATTTCGAAGAATAAACTACCAGTGCCATGGAACCTAACCACGAGACTTCCAAGCTAGAGAATGAGTTGATCGTCTCCTTCCAAAATAATACATAAAAGAAAATATTCTTTATGGATGTCTTTGTTAGCTTGATTTTGACTAATCAGACGTTCTTCCTCCATCACATCTCGATCTTCAACAAAGACGATGACGATCATGACTTTAATTTTATTTATTCAGAGTTGAAGAGTTCAATCCTTATTTGGTGATCAAGATATGAAAGATTCCAACTTGGTCCCACATATCAATTCTTTCAATTCAAGTTATCGACTTATCAGACGTAATTAGTGGATAATATTGCGCTTGCAATCGAACAATTAGCACTGCAATCGAACAATTTAATTTAAAATCATTTTTTAAAATTAAAAACTTAAATATTGTTTCTGCCATCTCATGATTGCATAGGAGAACGCCGGGCTTATCTTTTGAAACAACTCTGAGTCATTCACCCGAATTGAAAGGACAAGGTATCATTTCAGGATCACACGATGCACAAAACCTAGTTTCCCGTAAATGCTCAAAAGATGAATTTGAATATGAGGAAAAGATTTTGAAATTTGAACGCAATGCGAAGAATAATCACCATACCATTAAGGTTGATTCCCTGTCCCTAAGAGTTACACTTTAAATTATACGTAAACTGCTTGTTCGGATTAATTATTAAATTTCAACACCACCGCATAATTAAATTTCAATGGTGAGATTGACGCCTTGTTTTCACTATTAAGAATGATAGGGAATATTTTTTTCATTTTTTATTTTTTGTTTCTCTTCTTAAATTCAATTAAAAAATATTGAATTTCTTGTTTATGTTTTTACTTCTAGTTTCTTTCAGTTTTTAAAATAAATTTTGATTTAACAAGTAAAATATTTAAAATAAATATTAATTTTTCAAGGAAAGCTTTTTTAATTATTTATTTAATGAAATAGAATAATTTTGTTAATAAATGTTATATAATAGATTAAAATTTTTTTATGTAATTAAAAATAATTTATTTAAGAGTTTTATCTAATATTGTCAGTTATAAAAAATATAACTACATTAAAATCAATAACTAAGCAAGTTTTCATTTTTATTTTAAAAGAAAAATAATTAAAAATTAAAAACAAAAAAGGTTTTGTTATATTTTATTTACCAGTGTTCGATTTAAAGTATTGTTTACTCTCCGTAGTGTTCTTGTAACGTAAGTCCTACGGTGCCAAACTCTTGAATCGTAAGATAGAATGAAAACAAAATCCATATACACAAGAAAAAGGTTTTAACTATTAGAAAGTCTTAATTTGAAAAACAATTAATCTTACCCTTCAAGCTTTTGCTTGCACTCTTTGATGAATCTATGACGAATGAGATTATAAAATTGACGTCAGCATTAAATGACCGGTGCGGTCCTTCTGTGGTCATTCAGCTTGTATGGAGTGCGGAGCATGGACCATTTTTATATAATAGGCACTCTCCTTTCCTTTTCTCCGTGTTCAATCTATTTGTTCATATTGACATTTTTCGTTTGTTCACAAAGTGAAAGAAGAACAACGCTTTCCGGAAGCAACAACCTGCGGCCAACCCCAACAACTAAATAGTACTCTAAATAAAATACCCATCACATCTTCTAGGTGAGGTGGATGGTATATTCTTTCTTACAAATTCCCATTGGAAAATATTTATGTAAAAATTAAGTCTCCTAAAATTCCCGAGATATATTTTTTTCACGAGGACAAACACTTGATAAGAAGGTTATTGAGAGTTAACAAACTAAAAAACATACTACTTATTGATTTGTTATAATTATATACTCTTGTTCATATCAGAATTAATTGTAACAATTTTATGTACATTATTAATGATTTTGTTAGTGATTAACAATATATTTATTAAATTTCAATTTGAACCAACCCAATGAATACACAAGAAAAGAAAAGGTTCTTCAAAAGTCCACATCCAAACCATTGTATTCTTTCCATTTACCGTATATATCAGAAAGTCTCATATGATATAGAAGTCATAACTAATTTAACTATTTAAAGAAACGAATGTTGCACCAAAGCAAAACTTTAGAAACGTCATTTTGGATTAGCTTGGTTTCATTTTCAGGATTTTCTATTTTTCTTTTAAATAAAAAAAATATTTGTTTGATTGTTAATGTTAATATAGTTATATTGTTGTTATTGATAATAATTAGATATTATATAAAGCTTAAAAATAAATTATTTTATTTTAATCTCTTATAAATATTTATTA
>JAOSBN010000003.1:25699844-25724149 GCA_027563595.1 Erythroxylum suave
GTTATTGATAATAATTAGATATTATATAAAGCTTAAAAATAAATTATTTTATTTTAATCTCTTATAAATATTTATTAATAAGATTATTTTATTTTGTCAAAATAACTAATAAATTAATATTTATTTTAATTATTTAAATATCTTTTAATTTTACTTGTATTTATTCATAATTATTAAATTTAATATATTTTGTTTAATTAAAAATAAAAATTACTTATAATTATTATTAATAATTAAATAATATATATTTAGAAGATAGTAAATTAAATAACAAAAAACACTTTTTAAAAAAAAAATTGGAAGAAACTGAAAATAAAAACTCAAATAAATAGATTTTTATTAAATTTAAAAATAAACAATAAATAATAAATAAAAATTTCGTCAACTCTTAGAAAAGGCGTGGACTATTGCGCTACGTGCGGATTCAAATTTAGTACCAACAGCACAATTTTGTTCGTGTCTATTTCAAAATTTCACGAGGTAGGGATGCACTTCATGTTGGTCGTTTTTATGTTTGAAGTCAATAATATTCTTATCCAAAGCTTTTCAAAGTTACCAAATTTTGGGTGCAGTGTTACACATACCCCACTGTGTGGAATAAGTAAAGTTTGTCATTAATTAGACACAAAGTCAATTGAATGGAGTAGGTGAATGACCTCCACTCAGTTCCAACAAAATCATTCGAGTCTCCTTTGTACTTAATAAGTTTAAACTTATTTAGTTGTAGAAATACTGAAAGTTTTTTTATTTTATTACTTCCAAAAAAAATTTACACTCTTTTTTTTTTTTGCCTTTTCTTTTCTATGGAAGCTTATAAACAATATTGAATAACAATATAGGCGTGAATGGTTACATTACATGAGAATGAGAATGAGATCCACTTTTCTTCTTCTTTTTCTTCAAATGAGGGCACAGGAACCTGCATATGTAAAGATGTGCAATTGACCCGCGTTGTCTAATGTCTAGCCACAATCAACATTTGGTCAAATATTTTTGCCGCCAATCGCTCCTTGCACGTCCATGCCGTGAACACATCTATCACGGACAGACATGCACTTTTCCACCTGTACATACTACACTGCATATTTACTAGCTTTTGGTCCCTTGTCCTTGAAGACGAGAGGAACTGGGACCATGCCCTTTTCTGAATGCTGCTTGCTTGTTTCAAATGTACACTGCACGGCTCTACTAAAATATAATCTAATTCCCACATAGATACTATCTTTTTAATTTGCTTTATAAAAATGTTAGACCGTATCTTCTTTCGCATGGTGATCTTATGACAAATTAAAAACTTGCCAAATATTCATCTTCGTTAACTACTTCTCATCATGAATCACTTTCACTTGTCGTCTGGATTCAAGTCTTCTCTTGTACACATAATGCAAATGCAAGAACATCATTAGCACTATGATTATACCGACTAACTATCATGATTAGTTAGGACTCCAAATTGGAATGCAAATGGGCGTCACAGGGGATAGAAAAAGTCAAATGAGCTTAGCTTAGAAGTTAGATTTAAATCCTAAACTTTCATAGAAAGAGATGATTTTCGTTTTTACTATCCTTCCTAGTCTTCAATATAATATAGCGACCACTCTTACTAGATTAAAAAATAAATAAATATGAGAGGGAACACTAAGAATTATTTATTGACTACATTTTAAACACGAATAGTGGGGAAAATTATTCCAAGTAAACAAACGAATCTTTCCTTTTGACTTGGGGAACATTGTAGGGTGGGAATATTCAAAAGAATGGCCACAAAGTCCAATCCAAGTTCAAATGCCGGTTGAATTATCCAATCAAATGTACACAAATCATGAAACTTCCAAAACATTCGCCAATCTGAGGAAAGGCAGATGCCGTGGGGCTGTCACTTGTTGCCTCTTTTCTTCAACTCCATCAAGTAACATTAACATTTGTGACCCTACCATTTAAACGAGTATTGAAGTATGGCTATCACTTTCGTATTTACATAACTCGCTTGCTAATAAATGTATTAATTTATAAATTATGTATACTTAGTTTATACTATTCAAATTCAAAAGATTAAATACTTGAAATTGCTGCAAAATCGGGATAGGAACTAATCTTGACCACATCTGAATAATAACAAAAATTTTCATATTTTGATTTCCCAAAAATCAATATTACTGTAATTTTATAAAATAATTAACGCATAAATTGTAATAAAGTATGAATCGAAAGTTTGATTATGTTATTGTTGTATCTATCAAACAGTTTTCGAACTGATCCATCTCAAACATCATAGTCACACAAGTATTCAGCATTTAACGATATCTATAATATAAGATGAGAGAACTCTGTAATTCTTATATAAAGGGTAAACTAAGAAGTGCTAGTTTAGTTAAAAATTAAAACTTAAGCATATTTATAATTAATTGCAATTAACATTTTAGTAATTTAATTGCACTTAAATTCTAATTTCAATTAAAATTTAATCAGAATTATAAATAATTATAATTAGATACAAATTATGTCAAATAAAATCCAAAATCTCATATGAATCCTTATTTATTAAATATTTCATACTTAATAATAAATTTTCTCAAACTTTACAATTAAGTTCAACCTCATAAAATATCTTTGTCCTCTTAAACTCATTATATATATATATGAGATCTATTAGATTCTTAAATATATTAAAAATGAATGTAAATTATGGTTGTAATTGAGGAGAATACTGAATCAAACTTAGAATATGAATTGTAAGTACAGAAAGTTTTACCATAAAGCTATTCCCGCTGCTCATCCTCGTGATATTATGACATGGCATTTAAAAGTATCGTGAACTTGGCAAGACGTTTAAGTGGCTCTTTTGCAAGTAGTGTTGGATATATGCATTTAATTTACGTATCAGTATTCTTGTGACTGTACTGCAGAAGGTGCAGTAGAAAGGAAGATCGAACACTAGCTAAGCTTCTTCATGTTTCACAGTAATCTCAAAGTGAGATATTGGCATTTTGCAATGCCTATATAATGTTACTGGAATCATTGGCCTGGCTTCCAAGTCAACTTTATATTACTATACCCTTGTTCGCGAGGAAATTGAACACCCCTTGTACATGGCTTTGTCGAGAAAAGAGAAGCCTTTAAAGCAACAGCAGGCAAATAGGTCAGAAATTGTCTCTCGGAACCCATGGAGACCATTCACGAAGATTCATTTCAAAATCTCAATAGATTTGACCAGGGTTTCAAATGTTTCCAACTGCTCTTGTACGATCTCCGTCCATACATAATATACATATATCTATTAGAGGTGATGTGATGTAAATGGAACCTAACTTTTTATTTAATTTGGAAGATTATCTTTTAATTTGTAATAATTTTATGTTTGACGTCATCTTTAAATACTAAAACATTATTCAGTAAAATTTTATCTCCATTAGTTTTTTAAGTACTTTTTATGATGAGAAAGTATTAATGCATATTATAATGAGGCTTCAATTACAAAAGATCATATGTTTGGATTAACAAAATGCAAAAAACCTGAAAAACATCTTGCTCCAATCTACCCAGATATACAAGGCAATTCATTTCAATGACCATCTCCTTCTCATGTTAGTAAAGTCAGCCTGATTTGTAATACAGTTTTTTTGAAAGACCTCGTCTGCTAGTAAATTTTATCCTTATTTGTTGACATGTTAAGAAACAAATCTTCTTGACTTGAACTTTCGAAAGTTGAATTGGTAAGTTAAACCTATCCATCTTATCTTTTTAAATTTGTATTCTGTTGAAACATTTGAAACCCTGTATTGTATAACCCTTCAGCTCTCTGAAAACTGAAAAGGCACATGTGTTGGTATGCTGCCTTTTATGCTTTGACATGAATATCAATAGTTTACCATACCTTGCTAACAATTCAAGTAATTACCTGTATGTCAGTTGTTATTCGATTGCCTACAAAATATTGGAATGGACCCAACATGAATAATTCAATCACTTAGCAATGATGGGAATCGATGTTGGAATTTCTTCCTTCAAAAGTTTTATCATCTTATTTTCTGAAACAAATTTCATTGCTTGCAAGATGAGATGTTGCTTGTAAAGTAGTATTGTTCAACCTTACACTATGGAAGGAAACCTTTTAAATCAACCTTTCCATGAACTTCAATTTTTGTGGATTAAGTTTAGGAGCTTCTTGGATCTTTCTTCTTGCTTTTGTTTTTTTTTTTAATTTTTAAAAATTACTTAATTCGTTATTTAATTTCTATTTTTGGTTTTAATTTCTTCATATTTTCGTAAATTAAGAAAATCATAAAATTAATTTTGATTTTGTATGTTTATTTTTATAATCTAATCTATTATTAACTAGACATATATTATTTAATTATTTGATTAGAATTACGATTAATGTAATTTACGGAGAACTCAATTTAACAACAACTTATATATATAAGTGTGAAGTAATTGTCTAATAAATCTATCATACAATTGAATAATATTTTGAAGACGATAGGGATGAAAATTAATTTATAGTGATAAGATTAATAATCTTTGTTAATGTCCTATTCTATTATAATTCTTTTTTCGAGGCGAATAATAAATTTTATACAATCTTTTCTCAATAAAGAAGAACTGTTTTATAATCTTTTTTTATAGTGAAGAGGAGCATCAATGTCCCTAGAAACGTCTCCAAATGCAATATATAAATATTTTAACAAAATTTTATAATTCAAAATATCTCATTTTATTACTTTGATAAATCCAAAGAAACTTACTTATATAAATATGAGATAATGATGTTCACATGTTTGATAAACACTTAAAAATATATGTAAAAGACATTTAAATATTTGTTTGATACTAAAACCAATGAAAAACATATATTTATAAGATTTTGAGATTTATACACATATCCTTTTAAAGTCAAAAACTAGTTATTACAATGACTAATTATAGAGTACTGGCCGACTAATATGATATATTAATTAATCTATGTGCATTGAAAACATAGATATACTAAATGTTGAAAATTTTGACTAATATATCAAACAATATTACTATGGACTTTCGATACAACAATTTTGATAACTTTCACTTATTTTGGTTGAGCATTAAATTGACCAATTCCTTAAAAAAATGATTTTAAAAATTTCAAATGCTTTATTCAATTTGCTTAATGCAATTACGATGTAAATACTTTTCAAATATTTTCTATAGAGTGTTTGAAAGATTAGTAGACTTTTCTCTTAAAAGCAAAAATTTAAACACTTCTTGTTTATCAAGAAGACTTATGAAATGAAGTAAATATAAAATGGTTATACACGGTGACTTTTGAAATTATCATATTAACAAAAAGAGATTTCAGTTAATAATACGAAATACAAAACGACTCTTCTTCTGTTCTTACCTTGATTTTTGCTTTGCATGTTACAAACTTTATCTTTTCTTTTGTAATTTTTGTTAGAACTTCTTCTTGGGTTGGAACTTCTCTTAACTCAATAATAAATATTATATAAGATATCAAAATAAATTTTATTCAACTAATAAATTTATGTAATTAATTTTTCTATAAAATTTACTTAATATTTAGTTATTATCAATAAAAAAGGGAAATTACATTAACAGCAATATCTAAATAGGTTTTTAATTTTTACTTAAAAATAAATCTTAAAATTAGAAAATAAGAAAAATCACAAAATTTTATAAAACCCAATGATTTTTACTTTTTTAATCTAAAAGAGGATGTAATATTTCCTTGTTAACAAATAAAATCGTAAATATAAAAGGTGCAGCAATATGATTTTTTGGAATTCGTCTGATAGAATCAGAATATTAAAAAAATAACAGATAAAGAAAAATTCGCAACCATCTCAAGTCAAAGTCGAAGTCGAAGTCGGTTTTATTTTAAGTACGAACATAAAGAGCTGTATAAAGAAGAAAAAAAAAAAGAAGAGCCACCAACAATATTTTCAGAGATTCCAATGTTGGATTGTTTGGCCCAATGTGCCGTCACGCATCACCACCACCACCTCCTCACCACGTCGGCGCCGCTTATCCGGTTCTCCATTTTTGGGTTCTTTGGATTCCGCCTTCGTTATCTAACGCCGTTCGTTTTATGACCTTCTTTCAGTTGTACACTTGTATGCTGTAAACAAATTTTCCAGTTCATTTTCATTTTAGTCAAAGCGTGTCATAGCATATGACGACTTATGTATTTGTCTTAAACCGGAGAATTTCTAATATTCTTAATGTGGAGTAGTAATAAAATCATTATTAGATTTATTAATGGGCTCCCTTTTAACTAAATAATAAAAAATCCATTTTATGATTTTAATTATTAGATAAATCAGTTATTTAATTACCTTTTTATAAAAAAAAAACAAATGGAAGTTATGTCGGGAAATTAACGCCGTTAAAACTGAAAAAACCGCTCTATATGTAGACACACATATGTATTGCATATATCTGTTGTCTGTTGTTATTAAAAGGCGAAATTTACCGGAAGTTCTCGCTTGTTTCTTTTTTTCTTTCTTTTTCTTTTTAGGAGAGAGGGGAGAGAGAAGCTCGAGATCTTGTCAGATCGGACCAGAATTGTAAGAAATTCTATCTAACGCATTAAGGTGTTTCTGGGTTTGGTTTGTTATGTCTTAATGTGCCCGTTGTTTTTGTGACGAGAAGCAATGTGTTCGATCTGTGAACTTGTTTTGCTTCATTTTTTCCATGTGCTGGTTTTGTGGTTTCTGTTATCTCTTCTCAACTGTCCAAGCTTGCATTTTTAGCCTTATGGTTTCTGGGTTGTTTTTCTTTTTATTCTTTTTTTTTTCCTTTTTCCTGGCTCGTCCTGCTCTCTCCTTGTTCATGTTTGGTTGAAAAGGTTGCCTTTTAAAAAAAAAAAAAAGATTTTGAAGGCCTTACTTAGAGAGGGATCTTGGCAAGCTTTTGATTATTTCTTTGTTTTTCGTTTCCTTTACGTCTCTTGCTTTTGAGGTTTAGTTTCTTGTTAAGCTGAAGTTGGATCATTTCTTGGTGCCTGTCTTTTTTTTTGGCTGGCTTCTCCGTTGAGAGATTTTTCAAACTTCTTTCACCTTCTCCTTATGATTTGTTGTGTGGCATACCCTTGACTTTGGGGGTTTTGATGCATTTGTTGGATAATTGGATTTTTGGGAGTCTTTGAAGTTGATTGCGCTTCCATTTTGAGTACCATGAGGTGATTGAACTCCCTATTTCGTTCTCTCTCTCTCTCTAACACACACACACAGGTCTTTTATGATTTTCCAAGCTACAATGTGAGATTTTTCCCATCTTCTTTTCAATTTTTACCTTAAATTTGTCAACTTTTTTGTTTTGGCCTTTTGCATCCTTCCTTGTCAAGGCCAAGAATTTATTTTCTTATGTTTTCACCTTTTGATAAATAAATATTCCATGCCCTTTCTTTTCTTATGATCTTTACTAGTTTATGTGGCGCCTGCATACTCCTATCATGCAGTTTAATCTCATCTTTGGTTTGATAAACCTAGTCCCAACCGAATTTACAGGAAATCATGAAGATTACTTTATGTGTATCTGATGGTTGATAATACACGTAAACCAATCTATCTTTACTTTTCAAAAATTAAATTTAGGTCAAATAAATGTCTTTTTTCTGGGAAGATTGCTTCAAGCTCAATTGTTAGTCAGGTGCAAACGGTGTTTCAGTTTTATTTGCTTCTTTTCCAGATTTATATTTATGTACTTTACTCACTTTACTCTCTTTACGTCTCTGCCTGTCTCTTTTTCACAGGAAGATTTTTATGTTGCAGATTGCAGAATTCTGTGTTTGTTGAAATTTATCATATTAAACGACCTGGCTCTACTTCAGACTTTCCATCTGAGCGTACAAATAGGTTTTGGTAAGTTTCCGAACAAGGATGACTCCCGTCAGCTGTAGATCTAGCCTCTAGATCTGCTTGTTGGTGCTTTGTTTTGATATAAGTTTGACTGCTCTGAATAGATACTCCAAGTTTTAGCAATGAACAGGTATCCATGTAGTCTTCTGAAAATCACCACCTTTGGCATGTTACCATAGACAGCCACTTCAAAGAACAAAAGACTTTTTGCAATATTCAAGCGTTTTCATTGTTGGCTTGTCTAATTTCTTGCATCTTAAAAAGTAGTGTTTTTGCTATGTGAGTGTTAAAATATTCTTTTTCACTTTTAGGTTAAACTGAAATTATGTCCTTTCATGCAGTTTGATGGGACAAGAACCTACGGATGCATACATGGAGAAGACGATAAATGGGGTTGTCATTAAGTCAATTTTCGTGTCACAGGACAAATCTAATGGGTCTCCAAGAGCTGTTGGGGATCAAATTCAAGCAAAGGAATATCAGAAACATGTACGCATAGCAGAAGACATGACTCTGGAACAACCTGATCAAAAGCATGATATTTTAGGTGTCAAAAGCACAAATTTTGATGCTGACATTCCTGATAATGAGAATGAGAAACCTGGAGTTCAGAAATCAAGTAATGATAAAACTTCGGGTTTTCCTGTTCCCAAATCTGGTGGTGCTGGAAATTCGCATCCACAGCCTTTTGCTCTGGCAACTGAAAAGTCTGCTGCTACGAATAGATCAGATGCAAACAATGTGTACTCACCCACCACAACAAGGAATTCAGAGGTAATTGAAATGTCTGACAGCTCTATTATTTGGGTCATTCACATTGGAAACATTGATTTTTAATTTTTCACAAATCTCTTGACTTTGTGATTGAGCTTTCTGTCTAATATTGGAGTGATTGAAAATAGTGTTGGGTTAGGAAGTTGACTTTGTTGACATTAGATTCTTATGACGAATCACCAACATGGAGGTTGCCTCCTCCATTTTGTGGTATACATTAGGAAGGATACATGTGCTATCTGTTCTTCTATGTTGTTTAGTTTTCTTTTTCATAAGGTGAAAATTTCCAATTACCATTACAAACAATTTGCTACTTTCCTTTTGATTCTGTATGCATTTTAAAAATTACAAACTTTGTCATTTCTAATCTTTCACCTTCTTTGCCTCCCACTTCTAGGAGCACCATTCTACCTCATTTCTCGACTTCAAGCTCTTTTACCATTTTTTGTGTGTGTTGAGGGGTTATGCAGGTCCACAATTTGGACTATGTATGTGAACTTAAGTGGATGCACCTGGTTACACATAACTAACAGGCTTCAAAGTTGACATTCTAGATTTGGCTCAACATAGTACTTATCCTAGCCTGCAAGCGACACAACTTGTAAAATTTTGGTTTTTTAAGGTTTTTGGTGCTAATGTAGCTGAAATATGAGCTCTTGTTTCCATTTCTCAGCCAAATTCACCTTTTACAGCAAGGAAGGTGTTACAACATGATAACAGGAAGAATTTGGTTGAAGAAGACAGTTGGTCTGTTGCGTCCTCGTATCCTCTACTTAACTTGGCAATTCATGTGTTCATTCTACGAGTGTGTTTTTTGGCCAAGAGAAGGGATTAAACTTATGCTCTGTTATGTTTTGCTATAATTACTGGGTCTTGATCCTTAGCCTTGTTTAGAATTGCTGCATCTGTGCGAACAGTTAAATCTGTAACCATTGGAACAGCTCCCACCTTTAAATCTGCTGAGCGTGCAGAGAAGCGGAGAGAGGTATCTTCTTACTCATGATTCCTTTGCCTTGATCTCTCATTTTATGCATTGGATTTTCTAATTATATCCACTTCTATGGTCTAGTTCTACTCAAAACTAGAAGAAAAACACCGAGCTTTGGAGGCAGAGCGAACCCAGGCTGAGGCAAGGAGCAAGGTTGATACTTGCTTGAGTAACTTGTATATATCCTGCATTTCAATTTTCCATGCACCTCATTCTCGAAAGTGTGGCATCATATTTCTGTGTCTTGTTTTGTGGAAGAGATACAAAGGGTAGGCATTGGGTTAGGTCTACTGATTAACCTTAATGTCCATTTATCTTCTCTTTGTTTTAGGAGGAACAAGAGGCAGCTATCAAGCAGCTGAGAAAGAACATGGCATACAAAGCAAATCCAGTTCCTAATTTCTACTACGAGGTGCCTCCACCCAAGGCTGAACTTAAGAAGGTATCTCACAGGCCTTTTCTAGTCAATCCTTGACCTTTTGCCAATTTCTTATGCACATAAACTTCCATTTTCCATCAGCAGGAACTAGGGTTTAGTCTATGAATTTATAACAGGAAATTTTATTCAGTTGCAATTTGAAAAGAAAATAGTTTGTGTGTTTTAGAAGCATTGGTACTGGTCAGCTTGTTTGTGTTTTACCAATGTTTATCACCCTAACAAAAAAGCAAAAGAGAATGACTGCCAGCCCATCGCTACAATTTGGTTTACAGCTTGACACTGGAAACACGACCTTCTCCCCGAGCAAAATAGTGAAGTAGATAACAACTCAAAAGGTCTCCACTTCACTTTAGTGTCTGTTGTTACTATCTTGGAACTGATTAAAAAATATAGTTGTATATCTTTCATTTAATTGGGGTCGTGGAAGTGCAGTGCATCTATTTGATCATGATCTTCTGAAATGATATTGTTTTACTTTATTCTGTTGCAGCTTCCATTGACTAGACCAAAGTCACCAAAACTAAACCGTAGAAAGAGCTGCAGTGATGCAATCCAAACATGTGAAGAGGAAGTGGGGAAACATTGTGCCAGGCATCGCCACAGCATTGGTGGCCAAAAAGGAGGTTCAACTACACTAAACTCTGCCAAAAGTAAGTTTCCGATTAAGGCCCAGGCGGCAAATGGCACAGTTAAGGGCAATCTCCGATCTAAGAAGGAGGTTCGTACAGCAACAGCAGCTCCTGATAAGATCACAGAGCCGACAAATGCAAACGTCACTATTTAGTCATCAACAGCTTGTTTTCACAGACACTTAAAAGATGGGGAAAATCTAATGTTCCCACACTTGTGATATTGGGTGTTTCTGAGAGGGACAAAGCCAACTTTTCGGCTGCTGATGACTTCTTGTGATTTGTGTTAACGTGAATTGTAGTATATCTTTTGTAAGTTATCCCAGTACATATCATGTTGTATAAGAAGAGCTTCTGATTCTAGTATGGACCAAATCTGTTTCAAACATCTGTTACGTCCCTTCCCTTACCTTCTGCAAGGATTTTGTTTAGCTATTGTAAGTTGCACATTATCCATGACTTGAATGACTACTTACCACCCCTACTGTGCCTTAACAAGTGCCATTTTCGTTACCGATCCTATGTGTCGCTGCTTCTCTATCTCTTTAGAATACACACACACACACACACATATGTGCATGCGGTGTCCTATTAGTAACAATATCAAAGTTTTCTGGGCATCTTTGTTTAAAAGTTTTAACCGTATCAAAGAACAATCAAACGGAATATATGGCTGACGCTATCAGAAATGCTGTCACTTACTTAGAAGTCTGACATTTTGTTAAGGACTTGGGAACATAAGGGGTTTTGTCTCTCAACTGGTTTTGTGGTTCCACATCTCTTTATCATCATCGGTTCCAGTGTCTTTCTAACTCTAAAGCCATGACCTCCTTTCTTCCTTACTCTGTCACATCCTTCTCCATTCTCGCGCTTCCCCAGCCCGTCAAAACCTCCATTAAACCCTCTGCTTCAAGTGTTTCACCACCCAAAATCTTGAACATAGCTTGCAATTCCAACACTGACAAGAGAAGAGCCTCCATGGACAGTCCAAAACCCAAATCCAAAAGCAAAAGGTCATCGTATGGGACCTCTAGAAGGTCAATTCTGAAGAAAACTTTCAACCAAGAGCAGGTTGTTTTCACTGCGCCAGTCTTGAATGACCCTCATGTGGGAATAATAGGAGGAGGCATGGCGGGTCTTGTCTGTGCTTTGACTCTGGAAAATAGAGGCGTCAAGTCCACAGTTTTCGACACGGTTGGTCAGTTTGAGGGCTTGTTACTTTATGTCTGTTTGTTGAACAACATGTAGATATGCTGTTAAGAATTCTTAGTGTAGTTAAGAATTCTCGAATTCTTACAGTGAGTGTAGATTCAAAGACATATCTATTTTCATTCGAAGAACATATTGGCAGGATGTGAATGGTAGAAGAGTAGGTCAAACTAACTTTTCTCAGAGAATCCATTTTTCAATATATAACTTTCTAATCTGCATGCTGTTGATCCCATAAATTGTGTATGTTCAATATTGATAATAGGAATTTCTACGGTATGCATTTGCAGAAATGGAAACTGAATGCTCTCTCTTGCATTTATTCCTCACTGAGCGTCGTTAGTTGGGGAAAACAAAGGGCAATAACTGAAATGGGTCATTTTGCTGGTAGCACTAAAAAAGTGTTTCTGTAATTTCTTCAGTTGTCTGCATCATCTTTTGAAGATAAACATTTCACTTTGGTGCTCTGTAGTTTGAACTAGAAAACTGTTGGGGAGTTTTCTCAATAGGGTTTTGCTACTCTAGGGAAATCATGGTTTGGGAGGAAGAATGGGCACCAGAGTAATCGATCCTCAGCCTCTAGTATTTGATCACGCGGCTCAGTTCTTTACTGTAAGTGATCCTCAGTTTGCTGAGTTGGTGAATAGATGGGTGGAGAAAGATCTAATCCAACAATGGCAAGGCACAATTGGCAAGCTTGAAATGGGTGGTCTATTTACTCCATTTCCTACGTCACCTCCAAGGTATATTGGTGTTAATGGAATGCGCTCTCTTGCCGACTCAGTATTATCCCTGGTGATAAATCAAATTCAGTCTGCCGTTTATTTTCATAAAATGATACATAAACAGATGCTTGATTGATTGATTGTAATATGCAGAGTCCCCATGTTAATGTGGTCAGACCTTGCTGGATAAGTGAAGTTGAAGCCTTTAATGGTTTGTGGCATCTGAGTGAGAACGGAAAACCTCGTGGACAGTTTGATGTCATTGTTATTGCACATAATGGTATAAAAAAGGAATCAACCTTTATGAATATCTTGTTGTGGCATCTGGGGTCATACTACCAAGTACTAACTTGTTTGTTAAATATGAAAGGGAAGTGCGCAAATAGATTGCTTGCTTCTTCGGGTCTGCCTGTAATTGCAAGACAAATGAAGGTAAATACTTGGAGATGTGTACATTTCTTGATTTGTGGTATTGTTGGGCTCATGATTTGTTTTGTTGTTGATTTGGTCCAGAAACTGGAGTTGAGCTCAATATGGGCACTTCTTGCAGCATTTGAAGAACCTCTGCCTCTACCAATCCCAAGTGGTGGAAATGGGTTTGAAGGAGCGTTGGTTGAAGGGGTTGATTCAGTATCATGGATGGCAAATAATACTGCAAAACTACAACTCAAACACGGTCCACATTGTTGGACTTTCTTCAGCACCGCAGCTTATGGGAAAAGAAACAAAGTTCCGCAAGTAAATTAATATACTTAATATTCATTCATTTATATTAGCAAAAATAAATAAATGAAATTGATATGTGTAAACCAGGAAAGTATACCCAATGCAACAGCGGAAAAGGTGAAGATGAGTATGCTGGAGGGGGTGGAAGCTGCATTAGGACTGAGCAGAGGCTCACTTGAGAAGCCATTTTACAGTCGAGTGCAGCTATGGTATTAACTTATTATTTTCTCTCAGTTCACTGACTCGATATTAATCATGAAAATAAATAGGGGTGCAGCTCTACCAACCAATACGCCGGGAGTACCATGTATCTTTGACGATAAAGGAAGAGCTGGTGTATGCGGTGATTGGCTATTGGGTTCTAATGTGGAATCTGCTGCTTTGAGTGGCATGGCTCTTGCTAATCACGTACGTATGTATACAGAGTACTGTTATTAATTGAATTGAACTGAACTGTGTTGTCATTTGGATGCTGCCTACAGATCGCAGATTACCTGCTACAAAGTCAAAGAGGCGTCAGGGAAGATTTTGGTGTAGGCTTAGGCGCTCAGTTCCTACCTGTACAAGCCCACGATTCTATCGGACAATTTATGCTTCAGTAGATAGACCATATCCACGCGTTGTTGGATTTGGACTTTTCTTCTTTTATCAGAATTTGCAAGAGGTTGGTCAGACAAGGCTCCTCACTTTAAAATTTTAACAATATTTTTTCTCCAAAATAAATAATACTAACCATGAGCATTTTACAACTAGCAATTCTTTTCCCACATTACCCTCGCTTAACCAACTAATTTACAATGATCTACCACCTTTCCACAATTCCTAATACACACGTTCACTTCTTCGTCGACGGTTTCTTTGCAGTCGTCTTCTTCGCCGCGGCCGCAGACTTGACTGTCTTTACCTTCTTCACACTCTTCACCATCGCCGGTGCCTTCTTAGGCTTCGCCATCTTCTTCCCCGGCGAACTCTTGATAGCTGTTTTCGCCACTTTCGCCGGCTTAGCCACCGTTTTCGGCTTCCGCCTAACCGCTCCATTCGCCTTTGGTTTCGCCGCCTGCTTCACTTTCGCCACCTTCTTCGGCTTCGCCGCTGCAGCAACCTTTGCTTTCGGCCTAGGCTTGGCAACAACTTTGGCGGTGGTAGCAGTTGCAGTAGTCTTCGGCTTGGGCTTTGAATCGGCTGGCAATTTCTTAGCTAGTTTGAACGAGTTCTTAACTTTCACCAATTTACCAGAAGCAACCAGGCGCTTCAACTGAACCAACAGGAGCTTCCTGAAATTGGCAGGCAACTGCTTGTGTTTCTCTTCAATGAACTTGGTTATCGCATACTGGCTCGATCCTGTTTTTTCCTTCAAAGTCATGATCGCAACGCTTATCATCTGCAAAAAAAAATCAGCAATTAAGTGTTGTCTGGAAGACCTAGAAACGAGGTTGGCGTTAGATCGATGAGACTGAATTAAGTACCTCGTAGAAAGACGGATAAGAACGAGCAGGTTTTGGCTTTTTCGCGCCGACGACCGTCGTCTTCTTGGCCTTGGTAGCGGATTTCGCGACATTCTTCCTCTTCATTGTCGTCGTCGTCGCCGCAGCTGAAGTTGCAGTTACTTCGGTGGCTATTACAGTCTCCGCCATTGAGCTCACTCAGGAAGTTGTCGAAGTTACGAAAGAGAGAGAGAGAGACTCTTCTGGAGAACGTAGGATTAACAGAAGGAGAGAGATGGGTTTTAAATAAATGTAAACGGTAGGTTGTGAACTTTGTGATTGGTCGAGAGGGATGTTGCACGGATCGAGAGAGATTGGAAGTTTTAAATAAGAGCCGTTGGATTAGACATGTATCTATGGTTTAAAACTCGTGATTGCTGGACGTGTTGGATTGGGAATTCGCCAAAAGGTTTGGTGTATGGAAGTTTTGGGTGTGTTTTTCAGTTAACTTTGAATGAGTGTAACTTGGGCTGTAGACGAAGAATGTCAATGAAATTTAAAGGGATTGGAGTTTAGCACTTAAGCTTTCCAATGAGCGTCTAACTGAATTAAATGGTTGTGGGAATTAAGAGAATTTCGGATTTGAACTTGGATTGCTCAAAAATAGGTTTTTCATGATCATGTTAAGGTCTTACGTCTTTTTGGAGAAGTTTTTGAATTGAGTTTGGGTTTTTCTCGATTCTATGCGATTCTTACTTTGTATAAGATTCCATCGTGTCAAAAATCAAGAAATTTAGATGAAGATTGGGTCTTCAAATGTTGATTCAAAGGTGACCTAAGTTGAACACTTTTATGAAGTTCAATAATTTCTAGTACTTCAACATAAACTTTCTTTAAGAATTTGGTGTGTTCTAGATCTTACAAATGCACATGTTCAAGTTCGTAAAGTTGAAAGGAACACATTTGAACTGAAATTAGGATTCACAAAGCAAGAATATGGTAGCTAGTAATATAAGAAATGTAGACAAATTTTTGTGCTTTTAAAGCATTAATATAGTCGATCAACCATACCTATCTCTATCTTAATTTTCACTGTTGCTTAAATAACAATGAAATAAGGGTGGATGTTCAGTGTTGTGTTAGGCAATTTGAAACAAGGATGAATGCTCGTTGTTGTGTTAGGCAACCTGAAATAAGGATGGATCTTTAGTGTTATGTTAGGCAACTTTCAAATCTGAAATGGATGGGGTTTTGCATACTTGCTCTTAAAGAAAAAGCAGTTATGTACTTAATACCGCTTGATACACCATAAGGAGCTAAGTTGATTACATGTTACCATAAAGATTGTAAGAGTGAAACAAGCTCCTTGTTTTTATTTTAATTTCCAAAAAATCAGGTTTATTAGGCACCCTTTTAAATTAGATTGGATAATTAACTTTCTTCACCTTTAAAGCTTTTTCATGGTACCTGCCCCTTGAGAGAAGATTATTGGTGCGAGTGTGGAGTGTGTATCCAATTGTTACTAAAGTTTTTTCTATTTCAAATCTCACTCGTAATTCAGGTTAGTACACTATTATTAATGATAAATAAACTGTCAATTCTACAAAAAAGCAGTATGAACTAGACAAATAAAAAACACTACAAACTAGTTTAAGAGTAATAGATAACTAATGTTATGTTTGGTTAGATGTAAAGTTTTTAATGGAATGGAATTAACTAGAATGGAATGGAATGATTTATAATGAAATATAATGTAAATGGATGTAATTTTTAAAAATTGTTATTTAGGAGGGATGGAAGGATTCATAATGTAATAAAGTGAAATGTTGTTTAGATGAAAGGTTTACTATGTAATATAGTGTAAAGTTATTTATCATTTTACATTCCATCCTAAACTCTCCAAATCAGAGGTTTTTCATTTTTACTATTTAGAATGGAATGAAATGTAATATGAAGCCCTTTTCTTCCATCCCATTTCATTATAAACTCTCCTCCCAAGCGATGGAATAATATTCCATTCCATTAATAAATTCCTAACCAAACATAGCCTAAGGGAATTACTAATAGGATGACTGATCAAAAGAGATATTAGAAAGATAACTATGTTTAAAACATCATCTTTCTTAATAGTATTTTTGACTTCTTAATTTATTGGACTTAGATGAGATATATTGTCTAGATTGATATGATTTTCTAATCACTAAAACTACATTTCCTCAAACTATAGTCCTTTACATTGTAGTTGGTTAACATATATCCCTAATGTTGTTAATACTTATTTGAATGCTTTAATATCTATAGGATCTCAAGGAAAAGTGTCATCCTAATATCAGGAAGATCATGAGCACCTTATTTAATCTTTTCTACACCAGTCATTAATTACATGGCAAACAAGCTCTCTTGCGTTGTTTATAGGTGAATTTAAATCAAATTTAGACGTTGGTATGAATAAAGTAGCATTAAGATTGATAAAGTTGGGTCTTTGAAATATATCTCAATGCATAAATTAAATTAAATCAGTTCATACAAAAATAAACACTAGGAACTTTTCTGTTTAAATAAAGAAAGGAAAATTAGCCATTAAACAAAATAAAAAAGAGATCTAAAAATAAAGGCAAAAGGTATAAATTGCCCCCTAAAATTTCTTTAAAAGTATAGGTTAGTTCTTACCATTACCTAAGATATCATATTACACCTCAACATCTTAAAAATAATACTAGTAGCACCCCAAATCTTAACTAAGTTAAGGTTTTAGCAGCTTTTAGTATATGAGTCATAAATTTAGCTTACATAATGTCACAACCACATTTTATCAACCTAATCGTATTCTTTGGATCTTGTTCGTGAGATTTTAAAATATTTTTATGTATTCTTTTAATTTCTATGTGCATTAAATTACTAGGATAATGTTGAAGATTTATAAGATGAATGGAATAATAGAATCCCTTGTTCTCCTCACAGGCAATTTGGACTTATTAGGCATCAATATGATATTAAAAATGATTTCTTTAATCACCTTAACATTTCATAAAAGGTTTAAATAAGCTCATACTATTATTCTGTTACCAATTTTAGGATGCAACGAGTACCATTTTGACAATGTTAGGGTGCAAAATGGTACCACCATTAATGAATGAGACTTAATTAGACTTTTTGTAAAATGTTGAGGTGTAAATTATACCTTTATCCGAAAAAGAATAATAAGTTATAATATAAACAATTCTAGATGAACTCCTAATATCAATAACAGTTTGATTCATTAAAACAATATATGATCTTGATTCTAAAATTAAAAATTGCAAATTGAAGTCTAACTTTTAAAGGGTTATAAAAGTTGTTCGACATCTAACACTAACTTTTAGAGAGAAGGAAATGTATCTATAAGGTATAGCTTTCCAAAAAAGGCTAAAGACTCTCTTTTTATATGCATTTTTACATTGCCTTAAACATGGTCTACTCCACAATCATGGCCTAGACTGTGGCCTTCATAACTTCCTCTAGAAGATAAACACAGTCTCTTGATCGTGTCTTTGAACTGTGGATCTTATTTTATAGAATTGAATATATGACCTCTTAGTATGGTCATGTATCTAAACTACGATTATTATTTCTTCCGTCATAGTTGCACACAATCTCCCATATACTTATGGGATTTCCTACACTTAATTTATTTCAGCCGAGGACTAGCACACAAACATGGGTTAAATTGTGATCCTCTAAAAATTATAACTTCAACTTGATTTTGCTTCCAATGACCTTTAATTCTTGTCTATTTTAATCTTATGGTTTGAACTGCAAAATTACCTAAAAAGATATTAAAAACTAAGAAAAAACAAAGTAATTTTATCATTAAAACTAAACAAAATATTTAAGAAAATATATGCAAAATTTAAGCATATAATTATCCATATAAAGACAACTTACAAATCTCTAATTTTTTGAGGTTTTAATTTTAGGAAAAAAGAAATGTATGCCGGCAATTAAATTCTATATATTACGAACCAAATTTAGTTCAAGTTTAAAAGGGTAATTAAACGTAAAGTGTTAGAATGAGTGACAAGTACCACGAGTACAAATGATACATATAAAAGCTTGAGCATCAATGAGTGAATCTCATATAACTCAATTATTCTAATAAAAGCCTAAATCAAGTAAACCTATCACATAGAGTGAAATGGTAGTAGGGCTAATCTTGGCTACAAGTATTGAGTCTATCCATCATATTATTGTCTAATTAATAATAAAATAGGTTGGGTTGATTCATTTTTTAAACCAAACTAAACCAAATACCATTTATCTTTTTGATTAACCACTCTCATTTGCACTAAGATATTTGAAACCTTATAAAAGGTCATCCTAATATCAAAGAGGTCACTTATTCTATTTTATATCTCTAATTAATATTTAATATATGCGTTATAGATAATCTTCATATAAGTTCTTTCAACTACATCTATAAGTAGAACATAGCATATCTAAGCTCTCATATACGTAAACAAAGCTCTCATATACGTAAACATTAAGATTAACACATAGAAATCTTAAAAATAGAAACCTTTATTGAAAAATTAAATCAAAGCATACAAGAATTCATTAAGGTTCTATCCAATCTAGATATAAAAGTTATTAGCCTAAAATAATTCTTGAAATAATGAAAAAAATAGTTAAAAGGAAAAAAAATATACTGAGCTATCCCATAATGGATATCATAATCCTCTAATAATAATCGCCCTCTCTAAAATGAATCTTACTTCTACTTCTTTTTTGGAGAGCAAGATTGGCTTTGACATACCCATGTTCTAAATCGTGTATCTTTATGTAACTCTTTCAAAGATGAACATAGGCTCTAATTGTTAAGTTCCGATCATGCATCTCATAAATAATATATATCAAATATACGCAACATAAATAAAACGGAACCTCAAAAACCAGATCTACTCATGCATATAGATATAGAAAAACAAAAACATGAAATGTAAGATGTTTATATACCTTTCTGATGATCTCCTTCGTTTTTTAATCTTCTTTGCGTTGGGTTATCATAAACCACAACGATCAACGCAGACCGTCTCTAATGAAAGTCCACAATAAGATAGAAGGATGAAACCTAACTAAGAGATGACTAGAATTCTTTCTTTGTGCTAGCAAAGACAAGAACCCTCGAGAGAGTTAGAGAGAAAAAATGTGTGTAAGAACAAGAATCTTCTTTTTTGTCTTACCCAAGATGCACGAAAATCTTCTCAATTTTTTGTACCATTTGGCTTTCCATAACCTCCATCACTAATGGAAAGTTATGGGAAGTTAATGGTTATGAATAGAATACATTAATGATGACCATGAATATCATGCATTAATGGAAGCCATCAACACTTGTTTCTAATCCATTCTATGTAGCGTTTTCTACCACGATCACATCGTGATCTAATCCTGAAACGCTCTCTCATATATTAAATCAATATTTAAGTCCATTTTACTCATCCTTTAGATCTCCTATGTGTGTGAACCATTAGATTTCCAGTTATGTTGGCCACTTGAATTAACACTTAATTCAAGCAAGTTAAGAGCGACATCAAGCAACACATCATAACCCCCAGTTGATCGGAAAGTTAGTGGTTTGACTTTGAACCCTTCTATATGTAATGTTGCCATGCCCATTTGGTTTAGAGTATGGTCAAAGTGTCAACTCCTATTAGACTGGCTATGTCATATCTACTCTAAGTGTTATTAGATCTTGTCCTGAGGATCTCATTACTCTATGTATCATTGAAGACTCTCTTCATGACTCATATCTGCTCTAGATAGAGACTCTCGAGTAATGACCTTCGAATAGCTCAAGTTGTACCCAATCACCATCCTATGAGTAACTCTTGAAAGGCACCAATGAATGGAGTCACAGTATAGGATTAGTATCTGAGATATTGAGCACCTTATCTCATTTATTTGTTGGAAATGAGTTGGATAAACTTAGATGTTTTCTATGTTTGTTCTTGATGTATGAAAACCATGGGTTATAGGTTGATTTATGGATGAATTAGATTTGGATTTGAAGTATAATGAAGGTGGATTTATGCTAAAGAAAGATGTTAATATAGTGTTCTTGAATTGAGAAAGAACTGGGACTATATGTGTGATAATATATGATAGTTTCTAGTTTGATTTTTTATGCATGCAAGACCATAATTTGTGAGTTGTCAAATGAACAATTTTGAGCTGGAATTGGAGTATAATTCAAGTCTAAATGAGGATGCATAAATGAGCATGAATTCTGGAAAATTGGAAGTGTAAATGATGCTTCTAAGTAGGTGAATCGGTGGAGAATTGGAGGGAACAATACAGGGCACAATTGTGGCCTTCAATGCACGATCATGGCCTAATTATTTGGGTTCTGTTAAGATCATGGCTGACTCCCCACGATCGTGGCCTAATGCACTAGCTTTTGTCACGATTGTGGCAAGGTCCACTACGATCTTAGGTAAGGCTTGGACATGAATACTTCTCTTTTAAGTGATGTTTGAAATATCTAATGATAAGGTATTTTCCTATGATGCATTTAGGCTTGAAATGAACTAGTTTGATAATTGATTGATCAATTTAGATTAAACAAGTTAACTGAGTTGTAAACCTAAATGCAAACAAGACATATCCAAGTGACAATGTTTGAATGATCATGAGTTGTGATTAAGGAAACATGCCTGGGAAAGTTATCGAGTATGAATTGAACATGGCACATACGTACATATGAGTGATTTAATATGTATTTGATTGATCAACTTTGCATTATGAATTATATGTGAATTGTATGATTTTAGACGCTCAAGTCGAATGACTGAATCTAGACATTGCTAGACCATCTAGGCAATAGCGTAATATGGAGCGTACTGTTCCAATTATTGAATTGTTAATGATCTGTATGTGACAATTTCGGATATTAATGGTCCAAGGAGTTTAATATTTGGGAATGTATTGGAAGTGTTTTGATTGCATATGAATATGAAAGATATCTATATTCTAGATAAAATGTTAAATGCCAGACTTAGGTCCAATGAACATGTGAATCTAAATGTGCATTATAAATAAATATTATTGATAACATATTTTGTGATTTGATACATAACATTAATATGCATAATTAGATAAAGGCGTTGTGATTAGAATAGCCAATTTGAAAAAGCTTAAAGCTCAGAAATGTGCACGTAAAGCCACTGGCTCCGTGATTAATGAGCCCTATATCCACGATGAGTACGAGACAATATCTAAAAAGAGCCTGATATCCACAAGGGATATGGGATAGTGAAAGGTGCTCGGTTGTAACAAAATAGCAACAAAAGTAGAGTCTCATATGCATATGCATTTGTACATATATGATTATGAAAACATTTCTGAATTGTGATGATATTATGATATGCCATATTTTTCTATATTTGATAATATGATTGAATTATTCTAAAAAGATTATATGAAATGAGTGTAATCCATGATGAATTATTGAGATGAGTAATATTGTGCATTAGATTTATATTTGAAATGTTTGATGTTTTAAATGAGTAAGCACATCGAGGATGGTTCGATTACTGAGTTCACAAAACTCATTAAAATTACAACGTTGATTTTTAGGTCGAGAGAGGAGACCTAGTTCCTAAGGTACTTTAGAAGAATGTTTTGGATTAAGAAAAGGCTCAAGGTTTGGTCAGCTGACATCTGAGGATGTAGCGCCCTAATACCCCCTGGGAGGATATTGCAAGTGCCACATATACATAGAACACCCTGAACACAAAGCATTTCGAAACATACAAAACACCTTATACATACATTACCATAATCTCAACAAACATACTTCGCATATCAAAATTTTTGAAAGCAGCCTGAATTAAGGTTTTTACAACCCATCAAAATAAAAATTCATGAGTTATAGACATCAGATACAAGTCCAAAAACAATCTCGAAATACATATGAACAAAACAAAAAATCAGACTCCTTTGCCCATCGCGCTTGTGTTGTCCCAGTTCCTATGTCCCTTTTCAAAACCTACACTGGGCAAATCCACTGTGTTAAGCATATAGCTTAGTGAGTAATAACTAATTTATGGGTAAACTGACAACTTATCATACTGAATCATGTAATAGCATATACATGCATTAAACAATAAATCAGACATAATATATTTCAGAACAAACTTTATAATTAACAGAACTGAATATCACGAGGGTATAAACCCTTCAGAATCAGAACAATAATGTTTATGTCATAATTAGATATATATATCAGAATTACAAAACCAGATAACTGCTAATCGATTTACAGAAGCGGGTAACGAGACTTATACAGAAGAAACCAAAGTCTCGACACCGAAGTGTCTCAGAAGACACCGAAGTCTGGACACCTAAGTGTCAATATTAGAAGACACCAAAGTGTCAATAATAGAAGACAGCGAAGTGTCAATAACAGAAGATACCGAAGTGTCATAGAAGTAGCTGCAAACCCTTCTAGGCATGCCTATTTACCCACAACTAGGACTCAATAGTTTTAAAACAAAACAAAGTCATTTCAGACATTTCATGCGAAGCAGCTAGTCAGTCATATTCACATGCAAGTAGCACTTCAATATCACATTCATAAATCAATACTTTAGACCTTCATGTTCGGAATCAATACACAATTCAGTATACATTCATCAATATTTAATTCAATTTAATAATAAATAAAACAAATCAAGGTGAGATCATCTTAGGTTACTCACAAAATTTACCGTCTAAATTACTTACAAAATTTGCCCTTTAAAATTACTTACAAAATCTCCCTTATTGCTTATTGCCTCGAGGACCTGACAATATCTGGAATCGGTCGCTCGATGAGTTCCTCTAAAACATTTAATATAAACACATATCATTATTGTGCACAATTATGAATTCAATTATGCACATTCATGTATATTGAATATATATGATGCATGTTTATGACAAATTCCAGGTTTCTTATCCTTAATCTTATCGCATTCTCAATCATGTGAAATCATACTCAATTCCTCAATCCAGATTTATTTCACAACCAACTTTCGGGTCCACTTTGTTTAATTATTATCCTTAGGAGGGTGAGGTACGTAGGTAATACTTCCTTCTTGAAAGTTGTCCCTCTTTATCTTAGGTTTCCAATGATACCAATTTTATCCAATTTGGGTCAGTATACTGAAAGTTATGCCCAAATGATTTCAGATTGTTCTTAAGCTTCAACAGAATTCTTGTCTCAACTTCCAATCAGATTCTGAAATTCCTAGAGACAGATTAATAAAATGCCACATGTCACTCCATAATTTATCCATTTGTCAACTAATGATTTGTCTCTTATTTATTCTTATTCTTTTTTAATCTAAAATACCTCAAATTTTCATTAAATTTCCAAAACATCCTAAATGTCTCCAAAAATGCAGAATTAATAATAATACACACCAATTTAAAAATCCAAGACAATTAATCCATAATTCACCAAAATTTCGAAATAACAACTATTATCACCAAATAAATTTGTAACACATTTAAT
>JAOSBN010000003.1:25728868-25748149 GCA_027563595.1 Erythroxylum suave
ACTATAAACCTATTACCCACCTAATTTGCTGAAAATCCAAGCTCAAGATTGCCCTTCCTCTCTCTCTTGAGTATGGTAAGGTGAATGTCATATGATGTTACACCTTTAATTCTTATTGTGTCACAAAACTCATGAAAATTTGTCAAATTTTCATTTAGGTCTTCAAGTAAGGCTCTTCCAAATTGATTCATTTGCACCAAATTAATTAAACCCATTGGAATATAAAAATTACGGGTATTCATTATTGGCCTAAGAATTCTATGATAATTCACAGTCACCATTGGATGACAATAGTCTCAAATTAGACTTTGATAATGTTGTTCTCCATATGCTCTTTCTTGACCGTTAACATTAATCCTTCTTCCAGCTTCTCTAGCATTACAATTCTTTCTTTCTCATCAGGATGTTCTTGTAACCTTTCTTCCTCAATTCTTTCTCTTTGAATTCTTTCTTGCTCAAGTCTTCTTATTGCTTTTGCTTGGTTATCCATTCTTTTTTAGCTTCTAACTACCTTGACTGTTCTTTTTAGCTTTGGATTAAACAATTTATCTTACCCTCTTGTTGTTTTGGTCATATACTAACCACACACATTCTACACATAACGATAAAAAGTAGAAGAATAAATAAAAAGTTCAAATGAATTACTTTAAAAACTAAAACAACACACAAAAATAGACATACAAGTAGTAATAACAACACATAATTCAAATACCAATCGCCAATGATGCCACCAAAAACTTGCTTGTCTCAAATTGCAAGTATAATAAAGTTGTTTAAGTAATAAAAACTAGTGGGACCAAGTCATCTCCATAAGGATTGAGTGAAAAAGTATACTAAGCTAACTTTGATGCTACTAAGAAAACGAATTTAATTTGTATTTTCCTAACTAAAAATAAAATGACTAAGTGATGAAAATATGGTTCACTACTTACTAATTAAGTTAAGGAAAATAACTAATTAACTACATGGAATACTAAACTAAAGATGAAGATAATTTAGGATATGGGTTCTCCTAAAGGTTGAATCTCATGTCTAAATTTCAATACTTTACTAGATCTACTCTATGGATAACCTTTAATATTTCTTGTAGGTTTTTACCTACTAGTGATTAAAATGTTCTCCCAAAGGTGAGCTAATAATTTATCTTTAAAAAACCATGTAATCCCTTAGTCAAGTAATTTAATAAAGGGGCATTAAGCACAAATCTAAATTTAAACTCCTGGAATTCTTGGGTCTCCCAACACATAAAGAAATTCTAGCTACTTTATCTCCTATCTTCTAGAAAAATCACCTATCTCTTAAAGGTGTAATTTAATAAACAATTAAATCTATAGCCAAGGGCTTCCACTTAAGCATAAAGAAAATTCAATAAGAAAATGAAAAGCAATCATATATTCAACTTAGGAAAACATCAAAACATCACTACAATCTTAAATCCCCTAGAAGAACATAGGAAATCTAATCACTAATCATGTTTATCAACTCAAACTCCAACATTCAATGCAAATCAATCTTAAAAAAAAAAACAAGTATGTAAGGAGAAAAGGGAGAAGAAAAACTACAAAGAATCAGTCTTTAAATTTTCAGTTGATTGCCTAAACTTCTCTAAGTCTCCTTAGGCTTTCCTTCTTTTCTTTCCCTTTTCTAGTGTTGTTTCTCGAACCTTTTTTTTCTTTAAAGGTGAATCATCCTTATTTTATCCATCTTAGATAAAATGGTCCTTTTTTTTTTCTCTTGATAACGATTAAAATCTTGTAATTCTTTTTTTTGATGCTACAGCCTTACATTGATGTTTTAGCGTTGATTTTAAATATGATCTTCACTATATCATCGAGATTTGATTTATCAATTTTTTCTTCAACAATGCTATAACTTCAAATCGATGTTTTTAAAATCAAAGTTCTAACTTGGTATCTATGTTCAAAGTTATAGCTTCATGTTGGTACCACGACATTAAAGACAAAAGTTACACCACACTTGCACCCATTTTCTGAAAGTTACTCCCCAGTGTTCTTAACTTCATTCCTGCACCAAAACAACACAATTAAGCTATAGGAATGCAAAATAAAAGGGTAAAAACAAAGTAGTTCATACAAATATCAAATAACTAAAAGAAATGTTGGTTTTATGGAATACAATTATCGAGATATTTTTTATTAATGAGTTTCATAAAAATGCACTTGAAATTTTTTTGTAAAGTACAATTAAGGTCTGAATATTGGGAAATCTTGGCAAGATCTAATCTTGCACGCAATAGAATAAATACAAAACCTTTTCATTTGATTTATTGAAAGTTAAGATCACTTTAAAATTTTATAACACGATTAATACATAATCATAATAAGCATAAATATAAATATAAATTGTCCCTTATTATGTAATTCAATCATTTTATGGTTATAAACCATAACTATTTTTGAAATTAGTTTATCTCAACCATCATATTTGCACATATGTCTAGCCTTTAACGACATTCATATGAACATATAGAGATAACTCTATAAGTGGTGTAAAAAGGGTATGCAAAGAGTGCTAGCTCTTTTAGAGCTTGAGTTTGTTTATAATAGGATTTGGACATTTAGCAATTTAAGTAAAATAAAATCCTAATTTTTGTTATGTTTAGTTATAATTATAACTAATTATAGTTAAATATTAATTCGGCCCAAATAAGATTCGATATCATATATTGGTCCTTATTTATTAAATATCTCATATTTAATCCTAAAGTTTCTCAAAGTTTACAATCAAGTTCAACTTAACTAAATACCTTTTTCTCTCTCCAACCGTTCTTTGTGTGTGACCCATTAGGTTCTCAAATATACTAGCAATGGATATAAATTGCAATCCTAAACCATATCCTAGTTTAGATAAATTAAAGGAGAAGTTTAGATAAATTAAACTCCTTTAATTTATCTATAACTCTTTAATTAAATTATTTAGGTCTAAAATCAAGATTTGGGTTTAGCAACACATCATGACTACCTAAATATTATGATTGTTAAAGTAGTTTTGGCTAACTTTTTGTGTATCATTTTTTGTATAATTCAATTCTTTAATCATACAATGTTTCAAGTAGACATAGAGTATTAAATTAATATTTATTCTATTCAAGTTTAAGCATCTTAATTCTCACCATTAGTAGTTAATTAAATTAAAGACATTTGAAAAAATATTTTTAAAGTGTTATTCCACCTTAGCTATGAATATTTAATTAAACACTAATGGAGAACAACAAAACATTCTCCCTAATCACTTAGAATGATGAATCATATACTGATCACTTAACTACCTCCATATACTTCATGCCATATCTAAAGACTATCAATCAATTAAGCTACCTTTTACTAGAATATGTCATAAGTAATATCGAAATACAATAATTCTTAAATGAGATACTTTGGATATCTCAACTCAAATGATCACTTATACAATTATCATAATGAGAATTTTTGTAAACATACAAAAACTGTTCTAAATGAAATTCTCATATCGAGTTAATTAAGTGAATTTGTTCTCTAACAAATACCCATATATTTATATAAGTATGTCCATTATTTAACCTTTAAGATACACTACTTCCTTCATATGGAAGAAACATAATATGTACTAGTTTTTTTACGCTTTATTAATGTCTAGTCTTAATAGAATAATGACTATAAACAATTTAATGATACTACATAAATGCAATATAAATCTCATAATTATGATCTCATCGTAATTTCATTTATAATGTTCATTTATTCTGTAATACCCCATATTAAGGGTTAGAATTGTAGGGAATTTCAATGCATGGTATGCTTGGCATAATTGAGTTTTTGATTATTTGTGCATATGCCTTTTTGGACTCATACCAATATTTGTTCATGCATTCATGACATTCCAGGTATAATTGAGTTATTAACATGAATAAAAATGTGATTTGGCAATTTTGGAAATATTTTGGGAATTTTGAAATTTTTGGTAAATTTTTGGAAAAATATTGAAAGTTGGACTAATCCTAGTGTAACATGTGGACCAATTAAAGATTGACATATGACATCATTCATTGTGTGACAAATGGCTTGTGTGTGTGTGTGGTGATAAGTGACAAATGTGAGACATGCACATTAACCACGTAAGAGAAGCAAAATCAATTCTGTAGCTGGTGTTGTTCTCCATTCGGTTTTGTCCAATACCGAAAACATCAAGTTGCATCTATTGAGCTATTGGCTTTTGAATCTTACCTCAAAGTAAGAATTTCATTACTTAAAGAGTGCTTAATTATGTTATCATTGGTTTTGTTCATCCACCGAGAACTTTATTGCTGGAATTAGAGTTGAACCAAGTAAGTGTTGTTTTAAGAAATTTAGTCAATATATGCTCTGTTTCTCACGGTACATGCATGGATATTTAAGTGTTCATAGAAATGAATTGAATAGTTCTGATGATGCTTGAATGATTGAAAACGAAATTGTGCATGAGGGGTGTAAGATGGGTAGCTTCGGTGGTGTTCAGAATGGGTTAAATGAGGTGGAGGCATAAAGGAAGACGAGAATAGAAAATATACAGTAGTGAGAGAAAGCTTGTGTAAGGAATCAGTTTTTAGTGTTTAAATATAGATGTGATTTATTTGAGTTGTGCTAGGCTGAAATGGAAGTAGAAGAATTGATTTAAGTGTGTTATGTGTTCATTAAATAAGAGGGAAGTCTGAGAATTTCTAGGAATGGATAGTAGCAGAGATCTCTGTGAAATTTCGCCGCAGCGAAGGAAGAAGTCCGCCGCAGCCAACTCTTTTTGGTTTTCCGCAACGAGCATGAAGAAGAAGTTGAGTTCGCCGCAGCAAGCTTTTGTAAAAAGGTCGAAGAATTGCTATCTGGAAAGTTAGTCACGGCGAAGATTCCTGACAGCTTGAATATACTTCAGTATTTTGGGCATAACTTTCTCTGTAGTTATCCAAATGGAGTGATTTTTAATTTTGAGTAAACTAGAGACATAAGGCTAAACATTGTATGAAGATATTAGAATATAATTCTGCCTCTAAGGATTTCATAATTTGATTGGAAGTTAAGATAGGAATTTTAATAAAGCTCAAGAACATCTTGAAATCTTTTGAGTATAACTTTTAGTATACTAAACCAAATTGGATAAACTTGGTATCATTGGAAACCTAAGACAAAGAAGGACCACTTTCTAGAAGGAAGTATTACCTAATTACCTCAAATACTTGATGAGAATAATTGAGCAAGGTGGACTCGAAAGTTGAGTGTAAAATAAATTTAGATTGAGGAATTGAGTTTGGTTTCACATGATTGAGAATGTGACAAGATTAAGGATAAAAAACCCGAAATTTTTCATAAACATGCATCATACATATTCAGTATACAAGAATGTGCATAATTGAATTCATAATTGTGCACAATAATGATATCTGTTTGTATTAAATGTTTTATAGGAACCCATCGAGCGACCGATCCCAGATATTGTCGGGGCATTGAGGCAATAAGCAATAAGGGAGTTTTTGTAAGTAATATTAGAGGGTAAATTTTGTAAGTAATTTTAGACGGTATTTTTGTAAGTAATCTAGATGGTCAAATTTGATAGTTTTGCTTTGATTGTTATGTTTGCTACTGCTTTTGATCCATTGAATGATTTGCAAAACTGTCATATTGATATGTTGAATTTTTGGCATAAAAGCAATGATTGGCTAATTATGTTGATCATGAGATAAATTTGTTTGGTTTTAACACTATCAAGTCCTAGTTGTGAGTAAATAGGCATGCCTAAAAGGGTCTGCAGTTGCTTCTGTGACACTTCGGTGTCTTCTGTTATTGACACTTCGGTGTCTTCTGCTATTGACACTTTGGTATCTTTGATATTGACACTTAGGTGTCAAGACTTCGGTCTCTTCTGTGAAACTTTGATGTCGAGACTTCGGTCTCTTCTGTATAAGTCCCGTTACCCACTTCTATTGATGGATTAGCGGTTATCTGGTTTTGTTATTCTGATATATGTGTTTGATTATGACATAAGCATTATGGTTCTGATTCTGAAGGGTTTATACCCTCTTGTGATATTCAGTTCTGTTAAAAATAAAATATATTCTGAATTACATTATGTCTGATTTATTGTTTAATGCATGTATATGCTATTACATGCTTCAATATGATAAATTGTTAGTTATCCATAGATTAGTTATTACTCATTAAGCTATATGCTTAGCACAGTGGATTTGCCCCGTGTAGGTTTCGAAAGAGAGACGTAAGAACTGGGACAAGACAACTGCTATGGCCAAAGGAGTTTGATTTTTGTTATATTCACATGTATTTTGATATTGTTTGTGGACTTGTATTTAATGTATATGAATCTTGAATTGAATTGAAGGTTTGTAATAACCTTAATTCAGGCTGTTTTGGAAATTTTGATATGCGATGCATGTTATTGAGACTTCTGGAATTGATTGAATGTATGTATGTACAAGTCTTTTATACGTTTCAAAATGTTTTGTTTTCAGTGTATTCTGTATGTGTGGCACTTACAATATCCTCCCAGGGGGTATTAGGGCACCACATCTTTTTGGTATTAGAGTGTGATTTAGGTGATTCTGGTTTAACCAGCGCTTAACTATTGCTTCTATTTGAGTATACAAGTTGTGTTTTGGCCTAATGCGGTGTCCCATATTTTGTCTATAGAATTAATGATGGAAGGATCTCGCGCTACTGTTGACGAAGTTGCTGAGATCAATCAGCTGGAGCAAACTCATCCAATAATATCTAGACCCTCTGGGGTCAATCAAGGTGAAGCTGAAGTGCCACCTCCTCCTCCAGCTCAGGGCGAGGCTTTGATTAAGCTGTCCTAAGATATGATGACATTGTTGCATCGTATGACTGCACCTAAGGCTCCGATTGATCAGTTGCGGAAGTATGCAGCCAAGGAATTTACTGGGACATCTCTGGAGGAATCTGAAAGGGCTGAGTTTTGGATTGAGAAGGTGAAGAGGGTACTAGATGAGATCAATTGTCCAGCTGAGCAGATGGTGCACTGTGCTGTCTCCATTCTGCAGGGAGCAGCTTATGTATGGTGGAAGTTCGTTCTGAGGAGTCCTCAACTGCCGGTACCTCTGACTTGGGATTTCTTTGCCCAAGAATTTAAAGCTAAGTATGCGACAGAGGCTTAAAAAAAGGATAAATGGAAGCAATTTTTGAACTTGAAATAGAGAAACTTATGAGTTGCTGAGTATGATCGGGAGTTCAACCAACTCAGTAAGTATGCCCCTGAATCTGTGCTTACTGAGGAGTTCCGACGTCACCAGTTTAAGGATGGATTGCATGATTCCATCAAGGAGCATCTGGCAGCAGTTACTCTGTTGTAGCAAGTGACGTACCATCAGTTGGTACATGCTACAATGAAAATTGAGAGACAGGAGATGGTTTGGAGAGAAAGGAGTCAGAGAAGGGGTTTTAGAAGAGGAGGTCAGTCCTCAGGAAAATGGAGTCGGGAAGGTATTACTTCTGCACTGGAAAATACTCAGAGATCTATGACACAGAGAAGGCAACAAAACTTTTCCTCTTTGGCTGTTTCTAGTAGGGGGTCGTCTAGAGGCCGAGGTTCTGAACCCCCAAAGTGCCCTGATTGTTCTGTACATCATTGGGGAGTTTGCAGAAGGGCTACAAGAGCCTGTTTTTGCTGTAGTAGTACTGAGCATAAGATATCCAGTTGCCCTCTCAACTAGGCTCAAACATCATAAGCCAGTTGAGAGGTCTTTCATGCATCTGCTGGGAATAAAGGACATGGTAGAGGTTGAGGAGGATCTGGGCAAAATAGACCGAATTAGAGTAACCAATCAGAAACTGTGAATCGCCCAGCTATGCCTACTACTTCGACTCGAGCTTATGCACTAAAAGCTCATGAGGACCAAGATGCACCGGATGTTATTACTGGTATGGTTTCTCTCTTTGATTCTGAAATGTATGCATTAATTGATCTTGGATCTTCACATTCATATATCTGTGTTGGAGAAGTGTTTGATAAGGAGATGCTTATAGATCAGTTGTGTGATATACAGGTAAACAGTCCTTTATGTAGTAGTGTGTTGGTTAATCAGGTGTATAGGAATTGTCCAATTATGATTCAAGGAAATGACTATGTAGCAGATCTAATCAAATTGCCTTTCCATGAATTTGATTTGATTCTGGGGATGGATTGGTTATCCAAGCATCAAGCAGTAATTGACTGTAAGGTTAAGACTGATATACTTAGGGGATCTGATCAATCTGAAGTAATATTGCATGGCATTTGCACTAACTCTTTAGCTAAGGTGATATCTGCTATGCAAGGCTGAAAGCTTCTCAAGAAGGGTTATGAAGCTTATCTAGCTTTTGTGCTTGATTCCAAGAAGGAGGGTGGAAAACTGTTGATATTCTGGTAGTGAATGAATTTTCAGATGTATTTCATGAGGAATTACCTGGACTCCCTCCTGAAAGAGATGTGGAGTTATCTATTGAAGTTATACCTGACACTACTCCTATATCCAGAGCACCATACAGAATGGCTCCTACTGAGTTAAAGGAGTTGAAGGTGCAATTACAAGAACTTCTAGATAAGGGATTTATTCGACCCAGTATGTCTCCGTGGGGAGCACCGGTATTGTTTGTTAAGAAGAAGGATGGCACACTGTGGATTTTCATTGACTATAGACAATTGAATAGAGTCACAGTGAAGAATAAGTATCTGTTGCCAAGGATTGAAGACTTGTTTGATCAGTTGAAAGATGCAGGAGTATTTTTAAAGATAGATTTACGATCGGGGTATTATAAACTTCGAGTAAAGGATGTGGATGTACTGAAGACTACATTTAGGACCCGTTATGGATATCATGAATTCTTAGTAATGCCATTCGGGTTAACTAATGCTCCAGCAACATTTATGGATCTGATGAATAGAGTATTCAGGCCTTATTTGGACCAGTTTATTGTGGTGTTTATTAATGATATCTTGGTCTATTCTAGAAATGAACAGGATCATGCTGAGCATCTCTAAATTGTATTACAGACTCTGAAGGAAAGACAATTGTATGCTAAGTTGAGTAAGTGTGATTTCTGGCTTCGAGAGATATCATTTTTAGGGCATGTTGTCTCTTCTGAAGGAATCAAAGTTGATCCTAGTAAGATAGAAGCGATTGTTAATTGGAATCCACCACGAAATGTAACATAAGTGAGAAGTTTCTTAGGTCTAGCTGGTTATTACCATCGGATTGTTAAGGGATTCTTAGTGATAGCATCCCCATTAACTAAACTGTTACGGAAGGGAGTAAAGTATGAATGGTCTGATAGATGTCAGGGTAGCTTTGATCAGTTAAAAAGTATGCTTACTGAAGCTCCTGTATTAGTTTAACCCACTTCTGGTAAGGAGTAAGTTATGTATATTGATGCATCTGGAATTGGTTTAGGTTGTGTTTTGATGCAAGAAGGAAAGGTAGTTGCATATGCCTCTAGGCAACTAAAGACTCATGAACAGAATTACCCTACACGTGATCTGGAACTTGCAGCAGTAGTGTTTGCCTTAAAAATTTGGCGACGCTACTTGTATGGTGAAAGGTGTAGAATTTTTATAGATCATAAGAGTCTGAAGTATCTGCTTACCCAGAAGGAAATCAATTTGAGACAACGGTGTTGGTTGGAATTATTTAAAAACTATGATTGTATTGTGGATTATCATCCGGGTAAGGCTAATGTTGTAGCAGATGCCTTGAGTCGAAAGACAATTTCAGCATTATCAATGAAGCAAGGTGAATGGGAACTCGAATCTGATGGAGCTTTAATAGCTCAGTTGAAAGCAAGGCCTAAATTGAGGCAAGAAATTTGTGATGCTCTGAGAGTTGATGATAAGTTACAACAACTTATCTGGGCTACTCAAAAAGGTAAACAGTTTGATTTTTTGGTGCAAGGTGGTGGTGAATTGTATTATAAGGATCGACTGTGTGTGCCAGATAACAATGAATTAAAGAAGAAGCTATTGTTTAAGGCTCATAATACAGTCTTTACTATGCATCCGGGTGGAAATAAGATGTATCAGGATTTGAAGTAGTATTACTAGTGATCAGGTATGAAACGGGATGTTGTGGATTATGTAGCAAAATGTCTAACATGCCAGTAGGTTAAAGCTGAGCATCAGGTTCCATCTGGTTTGCTACACCCTATTTCTATTCCTAAGTGAAAATGGGATAACATTACCATAGAATTTTTCACTGGACTTCCTCTCACTCAAAGGAAGCATGATGCTGTATGGGTGATTGTAGATAAATTCACCAAATCTGCTCATTTCTGCCTATTCGTCCTGACTATTCATTGGATAGGCTTGTAGATTTGTATGTAAATGAGATAATAAGACTGCATGGTGTAACATTGTCTATCATTTCAGATCGGGATCCTCGATTTACTTTGAGATTCTGGAAAAGTTTACAGAAGGCTCTGAGAACTCAGGTTAAGTTTAGTATTGCTTTCCATCCCCAAACAGATGGACAATCTGAACGAGTTATACAGATATTGGAAGATATGTTGCGGGATTATATGTTAGAGTTTCCCGGGAGTTGGGATAATTATCTGACTTTGATGGAGTTTGCTTACAATAACAGTTATCAAACGAGTATTGGTATGGCACCTTATGAAGCGTTATATGGTAGGAAATGTAGAACCTCGGTATGTTGGACTGAGTTGAGTGAAAACAAGATGATCGGGGCAGAAATTGTGAAAGATACTGAAGAGAAGATTCAGATTATTTGGAAAAGATTGAAAGCTGCTAGTCATAGGCAGAAGTCTTATGCTGACTTAAAAAGGAGAGATATTGAGTATCAAGTAGGCGAGAAGGTGTTCTTGAAGGTGTCACCATGGAAACACATACTTCGGTTTGGAAAGAAGGGTAAGCTTAGTCCGCGATTCATTGGTCCTTATGAAATTTTGAAAAGAATTGGACCAGTAGTTTATCAGTTGGCTCTACCTGAAGAATTGGCCATGCTACATGATGTGTTTCATGTTTCAATGCTAAGAAGATATCGGTTTGATGCTTCACACAAGATTCCTGTGCAAGAAATTTAGGTACAACCGGATTTGTCTTATGAAGAAGGGTCAGTTTCGATATTAGCCAGAGAAGTCAAACAACTCAGGAGCAAATCAATGCCTTTGGTAAAAGTACTTTGGCAACATCATGGACTTGAGGAAGCAACATGGGAACCTGAAGAAACTATGAAAGCTTAGTATCTGCATCTATTAGGATCAGGTATGAATTTCGAGGACGAAAATTCCTAAGGAGGGAAGAATTGTAACACCCCATATTAGGGGTTACAATATTAAGAAAATTCAGTACATTTTATGCTTTGCATATTTGAATATTTGCTTATTGTGTATAAGCATTTTGGACTCATACCAATATTTGTGCATGCAATCATGATATTCCAGGTATAATTGAGTTATCAACATGAATAAAAATGTGATTTGGCAATTTTAGAAATATTTCAAGAATTTTGAAATTTTTGGAAAAATACCGAAAGTTGGACCAATCCTAGTATAACATGTGGACCAATTAAAGATTGAAATGTGGCATCATTCATTGTATGACAAATGGCTTTTGTGTGTGTGTAGTGATAAGTGACAAATGTGAGACATGCACATTAGCCACATAAAGAGAAGCAAAATCAATTCTGCAGCTTGTGTTGTTCTCCGTTTGGTTTTGTCCAATACCAAAAACACCAAGTTGCATCTGTTGAGATATTGGCTTTTGAATCTTACCTCAAAATAAGAATTTCATTAATTAGAGAGTGCTTAATTCTGTTATCCTTGGTTTTGTTCATCCACCGAGAACCTTACTGCTGGAATTAGAGTTGAACCAAGGAAGTGTTGTTTCAAGAAATTCAGTCAATATATGCTCTATTTCTCACGGTACATACATGGACATTTAAGTGTTCATAGAAATGAATTGAATAGTTCTGATGATGCTTGAATGATTGAAAACGAAATTGTGCATGAGGGGAGTAAGATGGGTAGCTTTGATAGTGTTCAGAATGGGTTAAATGAGGTGGAGGCATAGACGAAGACGAGAATAGAAAATATATAGTAGTGAGAGAAAGCTTGTGTAAGGAATCAGTTTTTAGTGTTTAAATATAGATGTGATTTATTTGAGTTATGCTAGGCTGAAATGGAAGTAGAAGAATTGATTTAAGTGTGTTATGTGTTCATTGAATAAGAGGGAAGTCTGAGAATTTTTGGGAATGGATAGCAGTAGAGTTCTCTGTGAAAGTTCGCCGCGGCGAAGGAAGAAGTCCGCCGCAGCCAACTCTTTTTGGTTCACCGCGGCGAGCATGAGGAAGAAGTTGAGTTCGCCGTGGCGAGCTTTTGTAAAAAGTTCAAAGAATTCTACTATCTGGAAAGTTCGCCGCGGCGAAGATTCCTGACAGCTTGAATATACTTCAGTGTTTTGAGCATAAATTTCTCTGTAGTTATCCAAATGGAGTGATTTTTTATTTTGAGTGAACTAGAGACATAAGGCTAAACATTGTATGAAGAGATTAGAATCTAATTCTGCCTCTAAGAGTTTCATAATTTGATTGGAAGTTGAGATAGGAATTTTGATAAAGCTCAAGAACATCTTAAAATCTTTTGAGTATAACTTTTAATATACTAAACCAAATTGGATAAACTTGGTATCATTGGAAATCTAAGACAAAGAGGGACCACTTTCTAAAAGGAAGTATTACCTAATTATCTAAAATACTTTATGAGAATAATTGAGCAAGGTGGACTCGAAAGTTGAGTGTAAAATAAGTTTGGATTGAGGAATTGAGTTTGGTTTCACATGATTGAGAATGTGACAAGATTAAGGATAAGAAACCTGGAATTTTTCATAAACATGCATCATACATATTCAGCATACAAGAATGTGCATAATTGAATTCATAATTGTGCACAATAATGATATCTGTTTGTATTAAATGTTTTATAGGAACCCATCGAGCGACCGATCCCAGATATTGTCGGGGCATTGAGGCAATAAGCAATAAGGGAGTTTTTGTAAGTAATATTAGAGGGTAAATTTTGTAAGTAATTTTAGACGGTATTTTTGTAAGTAATCTAGATGGTCAAATTTGATAGTTTTGCTTTGATTGTTATGTTTGCTACTGCTTTTGATCCATTGAATGATTTGCAAAGATGTCATATTGATATGTTGAATTTTTGGCATGAAAGCAATGATTGGCTAATTATGTTGATCATGAGATGAATTTGTTTGGTTTTAGCACTGTCAAGTCCTAGTCGTGGGTAAATAGGCATGCCTAGAAGGGTCTACAGCTACTTCTGTGACACTTCAGTGTCTTTTGTTATTGACACTTCGGTGTCTTCTGTTATTGACACTTTGGTGTCTTTTGATATTGACACTTAGGTGTCGAGACTTCGGTCTCTTCTGTGACACTTCGGTGTTGAGACTTCGGTCTCTTTTGTATAAGTCCCGTTACCCGCTTCTATTGATGGATTAGCGGTTATCTGGTTTTGTAATTCTGATATATGTGTTTCATTATGACATAAGCATTATGGTTCTGATTCTAAAGGGTTTATACCCTTTTGTGATATTCAGTTCTGTTAAAAATAAAATCTGTTCTGAATTACATTATGTCTAATTTATTGTTTAATGCATGTATATGCTATTACATTATTCAATATGAAAAGTTGTCAGTTATCCATAGATTAGTTATTACTCACTAAGTTATATGTTTAGCACAGTGGATTTGCCCCGTGTAGGTTTTGAAAGAGGGACGTAGGAACTAGGACAAGACAACCGCTATGGCCAAAGGAGTCTGATTTTTGTTGTGTTCATATGTATTTTGATATTGTTTTTGGACTTGTATTTAATATATATGAATCTTGAATTTGAATTGAAGGTTTGTAATAACCTTAATTCAGGCTATTTTGGAAATTTTGATGTACGATGCATGTTGTTGAGACTTTTGGAATGGACTGAATGTATGTATGCATAAGTCTTTTATACGTTTCGAAATGTTTCGTTTTCAGTGTATTCTGTATGTGTGGCATCACAATATCCTCCTGGGGGTATTAGGGTGCCACACGACCCATCTACAACCCACCCTCCAGAATCAACATAAAGTCGTAACCATCAACTCCCACCAGGAAGTCCTATGCGCACAACCCATTGCGGGCCAAGCCGAGACCGCAGAAGCCTACGGGCAACCTATAGACGGTATTGAGCGGACAGTGGATCGCACTACTATCTCCGAAACCATCAACTACCCTTACCCATCCGAACCCCCAGATCGGGAGGACAATGATTCCCGAATGATGGATTATTCGGAGGCGCAGCGGTTGGAATCTGCCATTGTGGCCCCGACCTAAAATGTAGAACCATGTCTGGAGCCGGCCCTACCTCTAGCAATCACCCCAAATGTGGGGCCCTGACTACTGTATTATTATGTCGGTACTTTTTTGGAATTATTAAGGGGCCGGGGGAAACCAGTTCCACACAATCCTAAGAAATTACATTCGTCAATATAAACTAGGGTTAATCGTTCTAATGGAACCTCGTATTAGTGGTCGATGCGCCCAAACAGTTATCAACCGTTTGTACTTTGATTTTACTTTCCGAGTAGATGCCAATGGGTTTACTGGCGGGATTTGGCTTCTATGGAGAAAAGATTTTACTGTCTCGATCGTAGTTGCTCATAACCAATTAATTCATGCTATCATTGAGTACGAATCTTATTCGTTTGAATTGACGGCTATCTATGCCAACCTACAACGAGCTTCCCAAAAATTCATGTTGCCCTTGTTGCAAGGTATAGGACAGTCGGTTACTCATCCCTGGCTTGTCGGTGGGGATTTCAACGCGAAATTAATGGTTGGTGATAAAAAGGGGGATCCCCGACCACAACCGTGGTCAGCAAAGCTTTTCACGATTGGGTTTACGAGAACGGTCTGCATGATTTGGGCTATGTCGGGTCTCGTTTCACATGGAAACGGCGCAACATCCAAACTCAGCTTGATCAGGTCTTCGGCTCATCGGAGTGGATGGAGATATTCCCGTGCACGGTTAATCACCATCTTTCGTTTTTAGGCTCTGACCATAGGCCCATGTTGGTTCATTTCCTTCGATGGGATCGGCGAGCCGTCGGCCAACCCCCCTTCCGATTTCAAGTAGCCTGGCTGACACATGCCGATTTCCCTCAACTGGTCGAGGACAATTGGCTCCCCCAGGAAGAGTCGTTTGCCAGATCGTTAACTACTTTTTCTAGACGACTCGAGCACTAGAATAAAACAGTGTTTGGGAATATTTTCCACCTTAAATGCAGATTGCAGGCACGCTTAGACGGCATCTAGCGAGCACTAAAGCAGGAAGAGTCTGAGACCCTTTTAAATCTGGAATCAAAACTTAGTGGGGAACTAGGTCATGTGTTGTGTGAGGAAGAAATATACTGGTACCAGCAAGCTAGGTGTAACTGGATTGCGCAGGGCGATCGTAATACTAGATATTATCACATAGTTACTAAGAACAAAAGAAAGAAGTTATCGGTGGACTGCCTTTTTGACCAACATGATAGGGAAATCAATGATGCAATCAAGTTGAGTAACACGGTCCGGAATTATTTTGCGCAACTCTACATCGTTGATACTAGGGCCACGCAACCTCTAAACACTCCTATAGCTTACCCCCGACTAACTGCAGAGAAGCTAGCTGAACTAGCGCAACCAGTCAACGCATCAAAAATCCGAGCAGCAATTTTTGGGATGGATCCGAACAAAGCCCCGGGCTTTGATGGTTTCACAGCGTTACTTTTCAGTTTCAGTGGGGTAAGGTGGGCACTGAGGTGGTGTTTTTCCTACAGAAAATCTTCCGAGAGGACATCTGGGAATAGGAATTGAACCATACCATCTTAGTCCTCCTACCAAAACTCTCGTCCCTGAAGTACGTTTCCCATTTTAGATCCATTAGTCTTTGTTCAGTGCTATATAAGGCCATTTTGAAGTTTATTGTTAACCGGCTCAAACCTTACCTCCACTACATAGTAGCACCTACCCAATGCAATTTTATTCCAAGGAGGCATATCATCGACAACATCATCATTGTTCGGGAAATCCTTCACTCCATGAGGAAGAAGAAGGGTAAGACTGGCTATTTTGCGTTAAAGGTGGACTTGGAAAAAGCTTATGACCGCCTACACTGGTCCTTCATCAAGGAGACCCTCCAAGCCATCGGGATTCCATCGACGTTGCTTAACCTGATCATGAAGCGTATCACTACGGTCTCAATGCCAGTTCCGTGGAATAGCCAACTCTCTGAACCCTTTGTACCCTCTAGAGGTCTCTGACAAGGAGACCTGTTATCGCCATACATATTCGTTATCTGTCTGGAACGGCTAGGCCACCTAATATCCCACGCGGTGGGCCATGGTACGTGGAAACCGTTTAAATGGAACAGACAAGGGCCCGCCATATCACACCTCTTTTTTGCAGACGACCTTGTCTTATTTGGTGAAGCTTTAGAGGCTCAAGTGCTAGGGGTCTCGTCAATCCTGACGAACTTTTGTAGCATGTCAGGCCAGAAGGTAAATCAGGCCAAAACCTGCGTTTACTTCTCCCCGAATGTGCCGTCGACCTAGTAAGCAGTCTTAGCCGCTCATTGCAATTCCCACAAACGAATAACTTGGGAAAGTATCTAGGGGGTCCCTTTGATCCATGAACGCACCACGATGAATACCTACCAGTATATCATCGATAGGGTACAGCACAGACTAGCAAGGTGGAGAGCCAAGGAATTGTCGCTAGCCGGCCGAGTTACCCTCACTCAGTCTGTGATTTCTGCAATTCCAGCCTACACTATGCAAACTGTGCGATTACCCCGACATCTCTGCGATGAACTGGAAAAGATCATGCGAGCCTTTATTTGGGGTACCCACAATGAGAAGAGGGCAACCCACTTAGTCAACTGGGAAGTAGTTTGTCGGCCGAAGAATGCCAGGGGCTTAGGTATCAAACGTATTCTAGCCACCAATGACACCTATCTCACTAAACTGGGATGGGAGCCACTCACAAAATCTACCACTTTACGGGTACAGGTGCTCAGAACTAAATATCGGCTTAACGCTCCTCATATTCCCCACACACTGCCTACAGTTGGGATGTCGACCCTCTGGCGAGGGATAGCAGCTACGTGGGATCATGTCAAACAAGGGATTAAATGGACACTGGGTATTGGGCAACAGACATGGACAAAATTCTGGGTTGGCCAATGGCTTATTGGCTGGGGCCCACTAGTAAATGAGACAGTGCATCCTCTACCTGAAAGGTAGCTGTACACGTATGTGGCCAATTATGTGGTGGAGGATAGAAATTGGAGATGGGATTTGATCACTCCTTTTCTTCCCGAACATGTATGCATGGTCATTGCATCGGTACGACCTCCATCAATTGCGGAAGATGTCGACACATTCGAGTGGGCCCCCGGATCACAAGGGAAGTTCACGATGGGCTCTACTTATGAGTTAATTACAGCGGCCGATACAGCTACCCCAACACCCATATGAAATATCATTTGGAAGTGGTCAGGGCCACAACGGATTCGTGCCTTTCTGTGGCTCTTAGCGAACAACAAACTTCTGATAAATCACTTGCATGTGCTTAGGCATATAACCTCCAATAGTAATTGCTTGCACTGTGGTCACGAAGAGACCACATTGCATGCTTTTCGAGACTATCGCAGGGTTCAGCATTATTGGCAGCAATGATCCCCTGCAGTGCAAGTAGGGTCCTTCTAGCAGGGAACCCTGGAGCAGTGGTTACATTACAACCTGACTAACCAAAGCTCTATGCCGGGGGTCGACTGGACAATCATTTTTGGGGTCTCGTGTTGGTACCTCTGGCAATAGTGAAACAAAAGTATTTTAAGGAGGGATTCGAGTGGCCAGACAAGGGATATCGCATCATCTTAGGATATATACATTGGATCGGCCGGGCTCAAGTAGTGATGGGTTGCATCAATCACACACAGGGGTTGCCTATAGGGACCCTAGTAAGCTGGACCCCACCACTGGAGGGATGGACTAAAGTTAATACCCTTGGCTCGGTGTTTTCTGGATCCCTTACCAGTACGACTGGGGGGCTGCTTAGGGATTGTCATAGCCAATGGAATGAGGAGTTTCTTTCATAAGTTTGAGACCTACTCGCCAGTAGTCCCCGAATTACAAGGGGTTCGTGCTGGGCTTAAAGTGGCATGGGACATGGGCTACCGGAAGATCATATTAGAAATGGACTCACTCCAGGTTGTCAATATACTTTCCTCGCCTAGAGGCTTACTGACTGAGACTTTTTATTTGGTGCAAGAAATCCGCATGCTGCTGGAGCACGATTGGGCGGTGCAGATGCAATATGTCTATTGTGAGGGGAATAAAAGCGCAGATAGTCTGGCAGCTGAAGCCATGCACATACACCCAAGACCGCATGTTCTTACCGAACCTCCATCAACCACGATGTCATTATTAGTTTCCGATCGGAACCGAGCTTTGTCTCGTCGAGGTATACCCTATGGCTGATTTCTAGTTTTTAGTGGTATTTTAGTTTCCTTCTCTTGTATTAAAAAAAAAAGATCCAATGGAAAAGCCGGTGAAGTTGCTTTAGTGTTATAATTTGAGTTGTACTTTTCTTTTATATTAAAAAAATAAAATTAAAAAAAATATTCCTTAATTAAATGATAAATGAGGGAAACATGAAACTTAGAAAGATGAATTGCCAAATAAATGTTTGAAACAGTGAAACAATGATATGAAATCATAGCCGGTTGAGTAGAATTTATTTATTTGACACCGTATTCATAAAAGATGGGGTCCACGTCATTGAACTTTATTAGTTATTAGAACTTATTCTTCAAAATCATCTTGTTCGCCAAGTTGTTGATTAATGACTTCGTAGTATCATCTTGTTCGCCAAGTTGTTGATTAATGACTTTGTAGTGAAGTAGCTTCAATCGCAGTTTGTTGTCCGTTTTTCTATATAAATTGTCTAGTTCAGTTCGGTTCAGTTCAGTTTGATAGATGCCATAGGCACTAACCATCAATTGAAGATTTAAAGCTCTTCGACAAGGTAACATTTTCTCTATTTCCGTTAGTTTAATCTTGAGTGGAAGCTCAAATTATTACAGTTATGGGTTTTGTAGCTCCTGGGTTTTTCTTTTCTTTAGTTTAATCTTGAGTGGAAGCTCAAATTATTACAGTTATGGGGAGCTAGTGGTCACTTAACTGGTTCACGTTTGTAAAAA
>JAOSBN010000003.1:25752711-25764177 GCA_027563595.1 Erythroxylum suave
TTATTATTATTATTGTTGTTGTTGTTGTTGTTGTTGTTGTTGTTGTTGTTGTTGTTGTTGTTGTTGTTGTTGTTGTGATTGTTGTTGTTGTTATTATTATTATTATTAAAAAACTCCTTATTATTACAAAAGAGTTGTCGTAGAGTTGAGAGAGAAGAAATGGTTGAATTGGTTAATATATTTTTTAGATTAAATTATTGAGGAAAGTAACATAAATATTAAGGGATTGTGTGATTTAAAATCCAAATAAAGTGCTACTACTTTCCCCATATTGAGAAAGTTTTTACTTTCTTAACTACTCAAAAAAATGAACTAAACATAATAATATAAATTTTAAGAAAATATTACTTTCCTAAATAAAAATCAATGCCAACCAAACAAGTCCTTTTTTTTAATGGCTTATGGGTTATGACAATCTTTCCTTTTTATTTCCCTAAATTAAGAAATCACAAGCGTGCTCTTTCCATGCACTCCAACATCAGCCATTCGCGAAAAGTTAATTTTAGTGAAAAACAAGACAATTAAATAAACACTACATTTTTTGCCTTATTTTAAAAACCAATGACCTGATAAAATCCAGAGGTAGAGCTGTACATAAACTGATAGAATTTTATCATTAATTTTGTGGCCTAGTATAATAAACAATAAACACAATTTTGTACAAACCCTAATTAATTAGACGTCAAGATCTCATACGTGTCGTTAGACCTGTGTTCATGGGCTTGCTATAATGGGTAGGCTAGACCCATGTTTGAAGTACACAGGAGGCCCTACTGCTGCCAACCTTAAATACCGTCGCCCTATTGAGAACTGCATGTAGATTTTTCAAGGTTTGGAATAGCAGTAGTTAATCCTTTGCATCTCTATCACTCCGCTTCTCAGAAAACAACAATAGACTCAATTGCTCTTCAATTTTCAGGTATCTGTCCATCCAATTCTTGAATCTAGCATGTTGCAATCATAGGGTTAATCTAATTGTATTAGTTAATCCTGGCATTAATCAATAATTTCATATTAATTATTCTTTCAATTGGCTGTTGATTCCTACTATCTAGAGCAATTTGTTACAGAGTAATGGATTCACTCCAAAGCCAAGAACTCCAAATACCAATTCTCCTACTTGGATAGTATAACCAACATCAATGAACAACAAAAACAAATCCTTATATTAATATAACAATATGTAGCCATAATAGGATGTCAAAATAGAGCCAATAATCTCTCAATTATAAGTCCAAAATGAGGTTACATGTATCTCAACAGTATAGAAATCAGACCCGATAAGAGTACCGATAATATATATATATATATAAGAGTAATAATAACATATATGCAAGATACTCATACCTCGATGACCGAAACAGAATGTGTCATAAGGAAATGCACACAAAATGGTGATTTGTATGTGTAAGTCCAAATAAAATGGCCCCAGCATCCACCTAAGATGCCAACTGAGATTTAACAAAATATCTCAAAACAACAAAATGAGACTGGGGACAAAATGTCTCCATCAAAATGTCATATATATATATATAAATATTTAAACGTATTTGCATAGAATATCCAGAAAGTATATGGTAATAACAATAATAAACAAAAGTCTTTAAACTGAATAACAAAATAAAGACAGACTCCCACTAATCCAAGGCATCAAAAGATTTAAATAGGCTTATACGGGTTACATGATTTACAAAAACCTTAACAATCAAGCCTTTGGTTAATGGGTCAGCCACCATAAGATCGGTGGGAATATGCTCTATACGATCTAATATTCCTTAACCTTCTCTCTAACAAACATATACTTTGTATCAAAATGCTTCGAACGCTTGGAGTTCTTGCATATTTGAGAGAAGCCTATCACAGCAGAGTTATCACAATATATGGTTAGAGGTTTGGAAACACTCTCCACAAGATGAAGCTCATAAATGAAATTCCTTAACCATACTGCCTGTCGAGTAGCTTCGTAACAAGCCACATACTCTGCCTCTATAGTTAAGTTGTTGTAAGTGTTTGTTTAACACTTTTCCAAGATATAGCTCCTCCAACAAGTATAAAGATATATGCTGATGTGGATTTGTGATCATCAGGGCAACCACCATAATCATCAGGTTCAGAATAACTTATCACCTCAAGGTGATCAGACATCTTGTAAGTGAGCATATAATCTTTCGTACCTTATAGATACTTCAGAACTCGTTTCACAGCTTGCCAATGACCCACACAGAGGTTGCTCAAATGTCTCCCAAGTACACCAACAACAAAAGCAATATCAGGACGTATACAATCTTGAGCATACATAAGACTGCCAACAGTAGAAGCATATGGGACCTTTTTCATCTCTGACTTATCTTTATCATTTTAAGGACATTGGTTATTCGAGAGTTTGTTACCTTTTTGGATGGGTGCACTGCAAGGATTACAAGTCTTCAGGTTGAATCTATTCAAGATCCTTTCAATATACCTTTTCTGAGATAAACCAAGAACACCACGAGATCTATCACGAAAAATGTCAATGCCCAAAACAAAAGAAGCATCGCCAAGATCTTTTATATCAAAATGAGTTGTCAACATTTGTTTAGTCTCATAAAGAAAATTCATATCATTACTAGCTAAAAGAATATCATCAACATATAAGACAAGAATAATGAATTTTCTCCCACTATTTTTCAAGTAAATGCATTGATCAACAACATTTTCCTTGAAACCAATGGAGCAAACTATTTGGTCAAATTTCAAGTTCCATTGTCTGGAGTCTTGTTTCAACCCATAAATGAATTTACTCGATTTGCATACCATGTGTTCCTTACCTTTCTCAGCAAAACCAGTAGGGCGATTCATGAATACATCTTCATACAAATCATCATTTAGGAAAACGGTTTTCACATCCATTTGATGGAGCTCCAAATCAAAATGAGCAATTAAAGCCATCACAGTATGTAATGAATCTTTAGTAAAGACTGGGGAAAAAGTCTCATTATAGTCCATACCTTCCCTTTGGTTATACCTGTTTGCAACAAGTCTGGCTTTGTACCTTTCTATCTCACCTCTAACATCACGTTTAGTTTTAAAGATCCATTTACACCCAACAGTTTTATAACAACTAGGTAATTTCACTAAATCTCAAACGCCATTCATACTCATAGAAGCCAACTCATCTTCCATAGTTGCCAATCATTGTGAACTACGAGGACAAGATATGACATCGTGAAAAGAAATAAGATCTGAGTCTTTAACTAAATTGAATTCATGCTCCTCTAAGTAAATATAATAGTCTCGAAATTTAGAAGCCTCAGTAGATTTAAGAATCCTTTCAAATCTCCTAGGTGAAACTACAATCACATTTGGGACTTGAGTATCAGTGCCAACCTGTTGAAGAATTTCAAAATCTTTTGCTGGATCAACCACATCATTATGAATCTTAGGAGACTGAACTGCCTCATGATGAAATATAACAGGTGTAACAACAACAACACAATCCTCTCTGAAATCAAAAACACGAGACTCATGTCTTTCATTGTGTTTGATGTCTCATTCAAAATAGGTAGCCCGATCTGATTCAATAACTCTAGTAGTGTGATTGGGACAATAGAATCTTGAACCTCTTGAGCCAGTACAATAACCAATAAATTAACCTGAAATAGTTCCAGGATCAAGCTTTTTCAACTGAGGATTATAAATCCTCACCTCAGCCTTATAGTCCCAAACACAGAAATGCTTCAAATAGGCTTCTTTCGTGATACAAGCTAAAAAGGAGTCTTTGGTATAGATTTTCTAGGTATATGATTGAGAACATAAACAACAGTCCTCAAAGTGTCTCCCCACAAAAACTCTGGTAAGGTGGAGTGACTAAGCATGCACCTAACCAAGTCCATAAGAGTACAATTTTGTCTCTTGGCAATTCCAGGAGTGCCAAGCATGGTATATTGCGCTTCAATTCCACAATCCTACAAGTATTTAGCAAAAGGGCCAAGGTTTCTACCAATTTCACCATACTGACCATAATACTTACCACCTCTATTCGATCTTACACAATTGATCTATTTCCCAAGTTGCAATTCAATAACCTTTTTTAGTGATTTAAAAGCATCCAAGGATTCAGATTTCTCATGCAACAATTCAACCCAACCATACCGAGAAAAATCATCAATGAAGGTAATGAAGTACCTGTAGCCTCCCATGGCAATAGGAGTAACAAGTCCATAGATGTCTGTGTGAATTATCTGTAATGGTTCCTCCTTCTTATTCATTTTCTCATTTTTTAGTTTAGCTGTAAACTTCCCTTTTATGCAATCAACACAAGTGTCAAAATTAGAGAAATCTAGATCATGTAAAATGGTTTCCTTAATCATTCTCTCCTTAGAGATATGTCCTAACAGTTTATGCCACAGCATAAAAGATTTTTCAGTAACTCTCCCACGTTTCTTTCTAATAACAACATTAACATCGTCATGTGGTCAGTTAAAATGAGAAGAATTAACAATTATCATAAACAATTAATCATGCATAATTGCAGAACCAACAACAATAGAATCACAGTACAAAACAACACCATTATTGATTATATGGAAAATGTATCCACGTTTGTGTAAACTAGAAACTGAAATCAAATTCCCTCCCATGGAAGGCGTATAAATGGTATCTTTCAAAAGCAAATCATGTCCATTACTCAACTTCAAGGAAACTACTCCTATGTGCTCAATATTAACATTAAATCCATCTCCTAGTTGCACCATCAACTCCTCTTTATTTGGTCTACGCCTACTTTTGAACTCCTGCAATGAGTTCATTACATGAATAGTGGCACTATTGTCTAACCACCATGAATTAGGAGGAACATCAACAAAATTTGATTCAAAATAGACAAAGAGTTGAGGGATACCTTTCTTCTTTGCCAACCAATTCTTAAACTCCACACAGTCACGCTCCTTATGCCCATGTTCATGACAAAAGTTGCAGTTTCCATTAAAAAAAGGCTTGGGCATAACACCAAAACTCTCACCAAGCCCAGAAAATAATACGGGTTTATCATTCCCCTTCTTCTTAAATTGAGCTTACATTGTTTGTTTCTATAAAATTTCTTCTTGTGACCACTTTTGTGAGAAGTGTGATGAATACTGTGTGACTTTCCCTTCTTCATAACATGCTCCTCTTGAATAAGAATGAAAATCAATTGATCAATGCTCCATTCATCTTTCTAAGCATAATGTGTAGTCCTGAGAACATCAAATTCAGACAAAAGAGATTCAAACACTTGCCAGATCAGATAATCTTCTCCCAGTGTAACTTTCATGGACTTCAACTTGTTATACCAGTTCACAAGCTTAATTACATGCTCACGAACACCACCCACACCATCATACTTGGTCTTAAATAGAAAAGACAAGAGATTAGACTTTTTAGTCTCATCAAACTTCTGGAATTTTTCACCAACAAACTTAAGATATTTTTTAGCATTATCAGTTTCAATGATGCTCTCTTTAATAGTCTTCTCCATTGTGTACTTGATGGTCATCAGACAGACCTTATTAGAACGAGTCCACTTATCATATTTAGCTTTATCTGTAACGGAAGTCAAGCAATGGGTTGTGCAGGCTCATCCTCAAGGACGGCAACATCAGCATTAAAAACAGCAAAAAACAGATTCAAGGATTCAAGTCAGTCCTTATAATTGGTCCTATTTAGCTTCACCAAAGAATTCAAAGATGGAAATTGATACAATGCAGGGAGATTTAGCAAATGTATCTACATATAGTAAAATTGGCCAAACAACACAGCTAGGTTCTTATGCAATTGCAATCGCCTAAGGGTCCCGGATTACAACACAGATCAGTTAGAATATTAAATTATGCCCTAAAGCTAATATCGATAGGATACTTAAAACTTAAAAGACATAATTTAATGAATTAAACAAAGCATTAAAAACGACATTGATAAAGACAAACTGATAGGGCAAGTGCATTATTAACATATTAACTAATGTATGCCCAATAATAACATCACAATAGCATTTTGTAATAATTAGTCTCATGATAGGCGAGCACACAATTACACAAAATAAATGACAAGAGTCCAATAACACATCTCAAGATTGCACCATAGGTTTCAGTTAGCACCACAATTACAAAATTAACCATATTAATCATATAATCTAACATTATATGCGTAAACTACATCCAAAATTAATTTTGGGGCACAACTATATTACCACTGAGAATACACAAGACCCCACAAGCTCAAAATATACCAGAAACAAGTACAAAAATGTTCAAGATAAAAGTCAGAGAGTACATTATATATTTATTAATTTTAAAATTCGAGAAAAATAAAATAAATATTTCTATTATTAAAAACATTGTAGAAAATACAATAAATTAGAACTGGGCAAATGAAATAATCAAGCAAAATTTGGGACAAAACGACTAAGGAAGCAAGCCACACTCACCTCCACGCCCCACCACCACGTATGGGGTATGGCCAGTCGGGTCGGGTTGTGTCTTCTTCACCTGAAACCTTGTAATTGGGGTCGTTCGACTCAGTTTGCGAGTCGGTTCAAAAAATGGCCATATCTTGCTCTTTTTTTATCAATTTTCATCGAAATTGGTGTCATTAGATTCAGAAGTTAACGATCTATCAAAGCCCTCAATCAACTTCACTAAAAAGCTACTGGAAAATTTTAAAAAATTCAAAGAGGAAGGTTTTATGGTTTGCGTTTTCGGGGCTTAAGTTTTAAAACAAACTATAGAAAAATCAACAAACTTACCATAAGTTTTGACACCAAACCAAAACAAACCAGTAATAACAAAACAGATTTCACAGAAAACAAATTACCCAAAATTACCTAAACAGATTTCAACAGTTAATCTTGAAAATTACCCTAAAATTAGCAGTCAACAACTAGGGTTAACCTACTCTGACACCAATTGAAAGAATAATTAATACGAAATTATTGATTAATGTCATGATTAATCAATACAATTAGACTAACCTTATGATTGCAACATGCTAGATTTAAGAATTAAATGGACAGATACATGGAAACTAAGGAGCAATTGAGTTCATTGTTGTTTTTGAGAAGTGAAATGATAGAGATGCAGAGGATTAACTATTGCTATTCCAACTAAAAAATCCACATACAGTTCTAAATGGGGCGACTATATTTTGACTAGCAGTAAGACCTCTTGTGCACTTCAAACATCGTTCAAGCCTACCCATTATTAATAGTGTATATAATTAGGAAACAAAGGTATTTAATTAATTAGTTGTATATTTCCTAAACCTATCTTGTACATACACTATATATACTTGAATACAATTGATGAGCCTCTTTGAGGACTCTTTCACACATCTAACATGGTATCGAGCTAGGGTTATTATCTAAACCCTATTTTCTCTTTTCTTTTCTACTTTTTCCTGGTGACCTGCCCTCCCACCTTCTTCCCCTGCAAATCTGTCCTCCTTTGCTAGGTTGACAAGGAAGGTGCTAAGGAAGCTGCCACAACTTCTCCACTATCCAAGGATAAATTGCATCCTGCCTTCACCGTGACAAACATCAAACAACACATTCAATTCACTCTCGACAATGACAAGGTTCATTATGATCATTGGGCAACGTTCTTCTGACTTCATACCAATGCGTATCACGTTACTCATGATTGGCCGATGCATCCTCTTCATTGCCACCTGCAGCAGTTTCATCCAGGTCAAGTTTCACCATTAATCGTTGTGGTGGAGGCAGAAGTCACTGATGAAACAATCGCCGCAATGGCCGAGGGGGTGGTTCGTGAAACAATTCTGGACAGAACACCGATGGCTGGAATGGATCTGATGGCATTGCTCAACTTCACGGAACCAGTCAGACTTAGGCCTCCTTACCCTGATTTGCACCGCCTTGGTATGGTGGTCTATGGAAACCACTGCCATCTCCTTACTTAACTTTTACAGGTTGGTGTTATCCTTCAGAAAACATAAATAGGAGCAAGGGTGTGTTGGGTTCTGCTTCTGAAACACGCATGACAGGGAATAATCAAGCCTTAGCTACAATGGGTCATGATGATGCAACCCATAATTATTTTTACCCAACTAATTTGCCTTATGCTTTCAATGCTATGACTTTACGGCCTTCGGATTCGAATTGGTACATGGACACGGGTGCCACATCTCACCTTGCATCGCACCCAGGTATGCTTTCCACCAATTCTTCTTCTAGCACTGTTGGTCATATAATTGTTGGAAATGGCATGTGTATTCCTGTCAGTGGTTCTGGAGAGCAGACATTGAACTCTACCACAAGTCCCCTTAAACTTTCTAATGTCCTTATCACCTCAAACATTATTAAAAATCTTATTTCTGTTCGTCAATTCACAGTTGATAATAATGTTTCTGTTGAGTTTGACCCGTCCAGTTTTTCTGTGAAGGATCTTCGTACGGGGACCCTCTTTCTGAGGAGCAATAGTTCGGGAGACCTGTACCCAGTTCAGCCACTTAACTCTACCTCTTCTGCTTCGGCCATTTCTCTTGCTGTCATCTCCTCCCTGATGTGGTACAACCACTTGGGTCATCTTGGAAGTCATGTCTTAGAGTTTCTTAGGAGTCAACATTTCATAGCATGTAATCAAGAGTGCACATCCAATTTATGTCATTCATGTCAAGTTAGCAAGCATGCTCGCTTGCCATTCTTTACGTCTAATACATGTACTGCTACACCTTTTGACATTATTCATAGTGATTTATTGACATCGCTTGTTTTGAGCAAATCTGGGTATAAATATTACTTGTTGCTACTTGACGATTTCTTTCATTTTTTGTGGGTCTATCCATTGAAACACAAATTTGATGTTCTTGTAAAGTTCAAGCAATTTAGCACTTATGTTCGTACTCAATTCTCAAAACCCATTAAATTCCAATGTGACTTGGGTGGTGAGTTTGACAATGGCCATTTTCATGATTATGCTGCCCAAATGGGTCTTGTGTTTCGCTTCTCTTATCCTCAAACTTCCCCTCAAAATGGTAAAGCCGAATGTATGATCCGACGCATTAATGACATTTCTCGTACACTCCTCACTCATGCTTCTCTTCCTTCCAGTTTTTGGGTCGAGTCTCTCCTTATGGCGGTTTTCTTGCACATCATCCTACCCATAAAAGTCCTCCGTGGTACCACACCTACTACTATGTTGTACCATCGTAAGCCATCCTATGCCCACATACGCACGTTTGGATGTTTGTGCTACCCTAATCTTTCTGCCACTGCTCCCCATAAGCTTTCTCCTCGTTCCACTCGTTATGTCTTCTTAGGGTTCCCGACTAATCATCGTGGATATAGGTGTCTAGATCTTTCTAGTGGTCGTATCTATATATCTCGTCATGTCACCTTTGATGAGTCTGTATTCTTGTTTGCGAGTTCTGGGTCTGTCTCTTCCTCTACTTACAGGTCTCCCGACCCCGAGTCGAGCCTTCACCCTATTATTCTCGCTGACTCTTTCCACGGCCCCGTAACTCCTACCTCCCCTCCTCCAGATGCCTTGCCACCTAGACCTCCCCGTAGGCTGAGTACTTGGAATCTAACATATAGTTAACGCCTAAGTGCTCTAGTCTCCCCTGTTGCCTCCCAGTCCGATGTTCCTCTCACATCACCCTCACCATCCTTACCCAAATCTCCTCAAATGACAACCCGTTCCAAACATGGCATAACCAAACCCATCACCAGACTAAACCTTCATGTTCAGAGTACCACTTCTATATCTCATTTACCCTGCTCCCATGTGTCTGCTCTTAAGGATCCTAACTGGAAACATGCTATGGACGACGAGTATAGTGCTATGATTAAGAATCACACCTGGGATTTGGTCCCTCACCCGCCTGGGGCTAACGTACTTCGATCTTTATGGTTGTTTCGCCACAAGTTCAGGTCTAATGGTACCCTTCAGCGTTATAAGGTGCGTCTTATGGCTAATGGTAAGCCTCAGTTGGTGGGTGTGGACTGTGAGGAGACTTTCAACTTGGTTGTCAAATTGGCCTCTATACGTGTTGTATTGACTATTGCCGTTTCACGCTCTTGGCCCATCCGTCAACTCGATGATAAAAATACATTCCTTTATGGTGACTTGAAGGACACTGTGTACATACATAAGCCACCGGGATATCGAGATCCTCAACTCCCTAATTATGTTTGTCTATTACGGAAGTCCTTGTATGGACTGAAGCAGGCTCCTGGGGCTTGGTTTTAGCGCTTTGCGACTTACCTTACAGACAGGGTTGGCTTCTTAGGGTGTTACATGTACCTGCAGATTATCAGTATGCCGATATATTTACGAAGTGTTTGCCCGATCCTCTATTTGAGCGTTTTAGGTCCAACCTGAGCGTTCGACCTGAGCGTTCGATGTTCTCCCGCTCAGACTACGGGAGTGTAATAGTGTATATAATTAGGAAACAAATGTATTTAATTAATTAGTTGTATATTTCCTAAACCTATCTTGTACATACACTATATATACTTGAATACAATTGATGAGCCTCTTTGATGACTCTTTCACACATCTAACAATTATAACAAGCCCATGAATACATGTCTAATGACATGTATGAGATCTTGACATCTAATTTATCGAGGTTTATACAAAATTATGTTTATTATTTATATACTAGGCCACAAAATTAATGATAAAATTCTATCATAAACAAGAAGAGATTTTACATAAACCAAAACCCAAATTGTGCGGCAAACAGCAAACTGTACAAATATTCCCATTGAGTAGCAACAGACAAGAGAGGCAATCAATTTCCTCTATTTGGAATTAAAATATCATCGATCTATACTATTATAGGCCCATCAAGTTGTTACTGACCAACTAAAAAATAGCTGAATAAAAAAAATTAGTTGATTAACCTTATTGGCTAATTGTTTTTAATCTTTGATAATTAGCTAATTAAATCAACCAATTGAACTCAATCAGTTACTTTTTAAAAGGTTCGAGAAGAGTAACATTTTCTAATTCTTATTTTCTATACCATATTGTAGTCATTTATTTCAAAAGTTATATAAACATGTTACTCCTTTTTTATTAGACTCATACCCCACTCATATTCATCATCCAACAAATAATAATAATAATTAATTTGTAAAATTTATTTTTCATGTCTTTATAAATTTAAACATTTTAAAATTTATTTAACTCTAATTTATTAATTCATTAAATAATTTATTATTTTTACTAAAAAATTCAACGAAATACTAAAATATATAATATTTATATATTTATTATTTTTTTAAGTCATATTTTCAAAAATCATTTAATACTAAATAATTACTTTTACCAAATACCTCTGACAAATAACTAATACAATTTGCTGATCAAATCAGTATCAGCTAATAACTAATATAGCCTACCAACGACGAATGCAATGAAATAATTGCTAAAGGGTCATAAGCCTTCTCAAATCCAACCAACTCCTAATCCCCGATTTCTTTTT
>JAOSBN010000003.1:25764277-25785167 GCA_027563595.1 Erythroxylum suave
AGCTTCAGTAAGCATACTTTTCAACTGATCAAAGCTACTTTGACATCTATCAGACCATTCATACTTCACTCCCTTCCATAACAGTTTAGATAAAGGGGATGCTATCACGAAGAATCCCTCAACAAACCGACGGTAATAACCAGCCAGACCTAGAAAACTTCTCACTTCTGTTACATTTTGTGGTGGTTTCCAATTAACAATCGCTTCTATCTTATTAGGATCAACTCTGATTCCTTCAGACGAGACAACATGCCCTAAAAATGATATGCCCTAAAGCCAGAAATCACACTTACTCAGCTTAGCATACAACTGTCTTTCCCTCAGAGTATGTAATACAATTCGGAGATGCTCAGCATAATCCTGTTCATTTTTAAAATAGACCAAGATATCATCAATAAACACCATAACAAACTGGTCCAAATAAGACCTGAACACTCTATTCATCAGATCCATAAATGCTGCTGGAGCATTAGTTAACCCGAATGGCATTACTAGGAATTCATAATGTCCATAACGGGTCCTAAATGCAGTCTTTGGTACATCCACATCCTTCACCCGAAGCTAATAATACCCCGATCGTAAATCTATCTTTGAAAACACTCCTGCATCTTTCATCTGATCAAATAAGTCTTCAATCCTTAGCAACGGATACTTATTCTTCACTGTGACTTTATTCAAATGTCTATAATCGATGCACATCCGTAGTGTGCCATCCTTCTTCTTAACAAACAATACCGGTGCTTCCCACGGTGACACACTGGGTCAAATAAACCCCTTATCTAGAAGTTCTTGTAACTACACCTTCAACTCCTTTAACTCAGTAGGAGCCATTCTGTACGGTGCTCTGGATATAGGAATAGTGCCAGGTATAGCTTCAATAGATAACTCCACATCTCTTTCAGGACGGAGACTACAGACAAGAGTCTAAAGTGAAGAGATAGGTTAAATCAGAGGTTGATTACAGCAAGAGTTTCAATAAATGCCAAAACAGATCGTCTCAATCCTAGACTAGATCGAGACAGTTAGGGTTTAAACTAAGAGGTGGATTTGTTCAGATTGGTAGAGGTAGGGGACAAGTGTCAGGAAGACAGTCACAATAGATGTGAAGTTATAAGCACTATGGCAAGAAATATGGTGGTGAATGTTGGAGGTTATCCAGAGCTTATTTTCGTTATGGCTTTGTTGAGCATCATATTAGAGATTGTCCTGAGACTTTGGGACCACAGTCTAGAATGAGAGGAGGATCGGTAATTGAGACAATGGTCTAGTGGGATGGAGCTATTGGATTAGTACAGAGAGGCAAAAGTAGAGGCAAAACACATTCAACAGGTCCTAGTATTAGGACTGAGGTGCAGAGTAACCAATCGTAGTCTCATGTCATGATCTAATGAAGTTAAATTAATGAAGTTGGACTTAATTATAAACTTTGAGAGACTTTAAAAGTTAAATATTATATATTTAATAAATAAAGAATAATATGAGACATCATATTAGTTTGACTTGATATTTAATTAGAATTAATTATAGGTATAATTAAAGTTTAATTTAAATTAAATTTTAATAGGATCAAATCCTATTATAAATAGGCATAGGCTCTAAAGGAGTTAATACTCCTTAGTTATCCCTCTATACACCACTTGCAAAGTTTTCTTAACTGGTTCATGTGAATATGGTCAAAGGCTAAACATATGCAGTTATGGTAATTGTGATAAATTAGTTTTAGAAATGGTTTGAAGGAAACAATGATCAAGCTATATAATAAGATATGATTAATTTTTATGTTTTATTGTATTCATGCATTAATCGTGTCATATTTAAATTGAATTTAGACTTTAGAAATTCGAACAAAAAGTTTTTCTTTTTTTATTATATCCCGTCCCAATTTTCTAACATATTATAACTAACTTAGATAAAGAGGTTACCATAGGATGTGGGCAACAAAAATTAAACTTTTAAGGAAGAAATAGATCTAAAGAATGAGGGATGAGATTATTTATTCTCTTGACATAGTATAGACTCTAAAAGATAAAATATACCTTGATAAGGTTTTTATAAATCAAGTAATTTATAAAGTTATGATTTAACGCATACAATTGTTAACTAATTCAAATTTAAAATAGGTCTCATTTAATTTAATGAGTTCTAAAGTAAATCAATATAAGATCTAAATGGGTATTAAAATTGGAGATACACCATTATATTTATCAATAGTCGAATTTGAAGTTAAATGAGTTTTGAAATTAGAAGTAGTTAAATTTGATGTAAACTTCACGTGACCTTCAGTTCATATAACAAGCTCAAGTTGAATTCCAATTTAAATTTCAATATTTTTTAATAAGTCAAGTTAAATTACATTTTTAAGTTTTAAAATTTTGAGCTCATCTTTAAGTCTGGTGGTAGTTCCTTAATTAAGTAAAAAAGATAAAAGTACATATTTTCATATAATTTTACTTATTTTGAAAAGGGCCAATTATAAAAAGATTTGAACTTTACTCAGTTTACAATATTATCCTAAACTTTAAAAGTATCACTAAAATATTTCGACTTTTAATTTTCGTAAAAATAACCTGTTGTTTGACTTTTAATTAATGATGTTAACGTGGAAAGTCATGTAAACAAATCCAGTGAATACAGGGCTAGTATGTGTCTTACTTATGTTACATTAGATCAAAATTAAAGAAAACCTAAAATCCTTAAAATACTCCCCCCTTTAATATCTCTACATAGATTAAAAAAATCATCAAAAATAGTAGTCTTATGCTAAATTTCTTTAATAATTTTAACTAGGACACTCTATCACTGATCTAGATTTTTAAAAGTAGCAAACATTAGGCCCCGTCAGAAAGCTCTAACCTCGCTCACTTCCTTGCTTGATACATATTAGCCATAAGATCATAGACCATTTGATATATTGCATGAAAGAGTAACAAAATTCATAAGCTAAAAGTTGATATCCTCTATATTGAGTAATAACAAATGAAGTGAAAATGGGAATGTGATTGGGAGCTCAAAGGATGAAAGAATTGTGGAATTGCTTACAAATGTGAAGAGGCCTTTAATTATGTTTGAAAAAGGTGTTGCATATGCGAAAGTATAGGATGAGATTAAGAAATTTATGGAAAAACGATGGAACTCAATTCTTACTCACTCTGATAGGAAAAGGTTGTTTTATGAATTTGTAGCAAGTGCTGCCAAATCATTTGCTACATGTAAATGTGATGTTTTCTTGGTGGTTGGCAATAGGCTTAATTGGTTGTTGCATTTTGGAGAGCCACCTAAGTGGTTTAAGGATTTCAATTTTATATTGGTAAAAGTTTGTAAAGATGAGATTAAGTTGAGGAAACTTCATCTGGGATTGGTTGAGGATGCTAAGAAAGTGATATATTTATAAATAAGGAGATTAAAGAGGATCCATTTTACTTGGGGAAGTCTCATCCTTCGGTTGAGGCAAGTTCAAAGTAAGTTAAAGAGAATGTATCTAGCATGGAGGTTGATACAGGAGCATTGCACCTAATTGAATATAATTATCCATATTAATTGTTATGTGTAATGAGCTAGATATACTTTATTTTTGGGTATTAATAAACTAATTTATTTATGATTTTATTAGTTATTTTCTTAATTCTCGTCAGCATTTAGCTACATTTTCCAAATTAAAGTAAGATTAAGTTTTTTTTTAAAATTCTAATAGGTTTGTGGTTGTTTTCCTAATTAGAGTAGTGTTAAGCTTTATTATTTCTAAGTCCATATAAAGGCATTAAGGAGTGTAATTTTCATGAGATTTTCATTCATCTCAAATAAATTGAGTATTTCCACCTCAAATATTATTTTTTAGCAGTGTTCCTTTAAATAATTAAGTGGCTAAATCTTAACCTTGTGGTTTTACTTTATAGTTCAAATATTGGTTCTTTATTTTTTTAATTTCTTTATCTTCTATTACATTCTAATTACTCAAAGAAAAGAACTAAAATAAATCGTGCTCTTTAAATAAAAATTTCCAAGGGTTGTGCAAGATCCAATATTTATTAATGCATACCTATCAAAATGGTATCAGAGCAAAGGATTAAGGTTTTCTTAAGCCTTGACGGTCTAAAAATCAGCAAGAAGTGTAAAAAAATCAGTTATTTCTTTTCAATATGGCTAGTGGTGGAAAATTCATGAAGAAGATGGAAGAGCTTATGGTAAAGCAACTTGAAAACGTTACACTCTATTTTAATCATCTTGAATTGAGGTGCAAAAAGATAACGTGGAAAACATGGTGTGAGTTACATAACATGGTTAAAGAAATCCTTCTTTAGGTAGGATGAGGCGTGGGCTAAAGTTCGATGAAGGAAGCTCTCTTTATTCTGAATAAGCATTTTAAGAAGAACTTGAAGCTGTAAAATGTGGCCATGAAGATGAGAGAAGGCACTAGGGATGTAATCCTTTTATTAAGGGTCTAAGAGCGGATTAAGAGGGGGGTGAAAATTGTAGAAGGCATTTAAGAATCCATCAGAAGCATATGCAAACTCCTTTTAAGTGTCTAAAACAAGATGATCATATTTGGAAGAGGCATTTTGAGATGGATTTAGAAGCGGAAGATAGTTGAAGTGAGAAGATAAGTGGTATAGATGGTATGTGAACATTAATGTACGTAAAGAGAAAACCTTTAAGTTAGAACTTTCAAATTGCGAGGGTAAACTTGATCCTAACATTGCTTTTAATTAGATTAGAAGTGCAGATCGAATCTTTAAGTTTAAAGGATGGTTGGCTCATGATCAATATGTCTCCTTTAAACTCACTAAGATGGTTGAAGTAAGGTTTGAATATTTGTAAAATGAGATTTATTGAAGAAAGGGTCATGATATTTGAACTTGTTTAAGAATGAAAAGTAATAATTGAGCCAAGTTTGTGCTGGATAATTATTAATAAGAGAATTATGTCAAGGTAGTGCCTTTGAAGCAAAGGGGATGCTCCATGATGGATTACATTGGGGAATTTGAGAGGATGGTGATGTTGATCGGTATTAAGGAGGATCGAGATTAAAAGATGGCTTGGTATCTCAAATGATTAAATCTGAGTATTTGAGATAAGGTTGAAGTGTAGCCTTATTTTCCCTTTAAAGAGTTGGTTAAGCTCGCTCTTAAAGTGAAAAACAAAATCAACATAGATTAGATTCGAAGCCAAGTTATGTGCATGGTTCTTCCTATTAAGTTTTTACTTCAACTATGACTTTTTAAGCTTTTAATGATGTGAATGAGAAGAGTGAAGAGAAGGAGGTGTTGAATGCTCCTAAGGGTAATGTTAAGCCATGCAACAAGGAAAATCTTCCGTTTTGGGGGTTATAGCCACTTTAAAAATGAGAGCCCAATAAAACACATTATGATTCTTCAAGACATGCAGCAAATAGATGACTTGATGCTATAAGGAACTTTTACGGACAAAGAGAAGGATTTCTTGGAAGAGGAAGGGGAGCTTGATGTCTTATATGTATAACAACAATCTTTTGACATTGAACTGGAGATGGAAGGTGAGTCATAGGTGATTCAGCATTCTCTTAATCTTCAATCAATTTCATAAGAAGTACAACAACAAGAATTGATCTTTCATATCCAAGCTAAAGTTCATAGGAAGCTTTGTATTATGATAATTGATGGGATAGTTGGATGAATATCGCTTTGATCAAGTTGGTTAATAAGTTAGGTCTTTTTACTCTCAAGCATCCTCAAACATATTTGGTTAAAAGGTTGAGCAAGAGGATTAAGCTTAAAGTAAAAAAGAATTCCCTTATTTTGTTCAATATTGGCAATATCCTGATGAAATGTTGTGTGATATCATCCCAATGGATGCATGTCATATATTATTAGGTAGACTTTGGCAATTTGATCGTAATGCTCACTATGATGGATATAAAAATACTTATACCTTTATAGATAATTGTAATTTCAAGTTGAAGCCTTTATCACTGAACTAAACAAAATGTATGAGTCGAATAAAAGTTCAAAGTTGAGTATAATTGCTACAAAGGACAAATTTATATGTGAAGTCGCTGACTTTAAAGAAGGGTATATTATGGTTGTGTTAGAAGTTTGAGAGAGTTCAAAGGAAGCTTTTGTTGATCAATGATGGAGCCTTTTATTTGTGAATTTACTGATATATTTTGGATTATCTACCCTAGGGTTTAACTTTTATTTGGGGAATTGAACTTCAAGTGACTTAATAGTGAGAGCTCCATTATTGAACAAGTCAACTTATAGGTGTAATCCCAAGGAATAAAAAAAGTTGTAAAGGAAAATGAACAAACTGGTATAGAGGGGTTATGTACGTTAATCCATGTCTTATGATTCCAACTTTTTTAATTCCAAAAAAGGATGGGACATGGAAAATATGCATTGATAGTAGGGCTATGAATAATATAACCTTCAAGTATACTTTTCCTATACTGAGACTTGATGATAAGTTACATAGCTCGAATGTGTTCTCTAAAATTGATCTCTATAGTAGTTATCATTGTATTAGACTATGCGAAAAGGATGAATGGAAAATGACATTCAAAATTACGCATGGGCTTTATAAGTGGACAGTTATGCCATTTAATCTCACTAATGCACCAAATACATTTATATGGCTCATGAATAAAGTGTTGAGGCTATTTCTTGGCGAGTTCTTGGTGTTTTATCTTAGTGATATCTTGGTGTATAGTAACAGTAGGGAAGAGCATATTAATCACTTACACCAAGGGTTTGAGACTTTTTGCAAATAGAAACTTTACGACAAACTCAAGAAATGCACGTTTATGGTTAATTCCATTATCTTTTGGGGATTTGTTGTCTCCTATAAGGGAATTTGAGTTGATGAGTCTAAAATTGAAGCCATTAAAAGTTGATCGATTCCTAATTCTGTCATTGAAGTTAGGTCTTTTCATGGTCTTACTAGGTTTTATTGTCAATTTGCAAGAGATTTTAGTACATCACGACACCATTTACAAATTTCACGAAAAAAAGGAAATTTGAATAGACCTTTGAGGCTCAAATTGTGTTTGAAGTTGTTAAAGAGAAATTATGTACATCACCTATTCTTGCACTTTTATGCTTCAACAAATTATTTGAAGTGAAGTCTGATGTCAGTCGAAAAGGAATAAGGGCACTTCTTCTGCAAAAGGGAAAGTCCATAATGTATTTTAGTGAGAACTTAGTGGTTTAAGGTGTGATTATTTAACTTATGACAAAGAATTCTGTGATATAGTTCATGCTTTGGATCATTGGAGTCACTATCTTAGATCAAAGCTTTTTGTTATATTCATATCATGATGCTTTAAGGCATATTTTTGGGCAACAAAAAAATAGGTTTGAGAGATGCTAAATAGGTCAAGTTCCTTAATCATTTGCATGATAAGGATGCAATCGTGGTTTTGGTGGATCAAAAGATTGCTTACTTTATTCCATGTCACAAGGTCGATGTTGCTTCACACATTGATGATTTGTTCAAAAAATTTGTGCACTTACATGGAGTTCTCTTGTTGATTGTTTTATATTAAAATTAAAAATTCCTTAGTCACTTTTAGATAACATTTTGGAGGTTGCTTGGAACAAGGTTGATGTTTAGTACTTCTTACCATCCATAAACGAATGGTCAAACATAAGGTACCAACCATACTTTGGGTACATTTTTGCATGGCTTAGTTATAAAAATAACCAAGGATTGGGATATGAAACTGCCTTATAAGAAGTTTGCTTATAATTTTTCGCTTACCTATGCTACTTGATAGTCTCCATTTAAGGTTGTTTATGGCATTAATTGATACCTTCTTATTGATTTGGTGACTATTTTGAAGAAAGAGCTCATGAATCATGATGCTAAAGCTAAATCCAAGATGATGATGAAGCTTCATCAGCAAATTTGTGCTAAGATTTAGCAGGCAAATGAGATATACAACGCTAAAGCCAAAAGCATCACAAGCAACCAGAGTTAAAGCCTAGAGATCTTATGTGGCTTCATCTTAGAAAGGAAAGGTTTCCATCTAAGCACAAAAACAAGTTGATGCCTCGCGCAGATGCTCCTTTCAGAGTCATTGAGTGAACTAGAGAAAATGCCTACAATCTTAATCTTTTATGAGATAACAATGTTTCTACTACATTCAATGACAGAGATTTGAGTCCTTACTTCAATAATGATGAGCTTCAAGAGTTCAGGACAATTTATTTCGAGAAAAGGAAGAATTACGCAGGAGCATTGGGCCTAACTGAAAATAATCATTTGAAGTTAATCCTTGTGAGTAATGGGTTGGACATACCTTATTTTAAGCTTTAATAAGCTAATTTATTTATGATTTTATCAGTTATTTCTTAATTCTAATAAGCATTCAGATAGGTTTTCCTAATTATAATAGGATTAAGTTTTCTTAATTCCAATAGGCATATGGTTATTTCCCTAATGAGAGTGATATTAAGCTTTGTTATTTCTAAGTCTATATAAAGACATTAGAGCATGTAGTTTTCATGAGATTTTTCAAAATAGAATTTGCTTGATTTAGCTCAAAGAAAATGGGTATTTCCTCCTCAAATATTAATTCTTAGTAGTGCTCCTTTAAAGAATTTAACGGGCTAATAATTGAACTTGGTGATTCTTCTTTACAATTCAAATATTTGTTCTTTATCTTTTAATTTCTTTATCTTATGTTGCATTATGATTATTCAAAGAAAAAACTTTTAAAAACCATGTTCTTAAGATAGTGCAATATCCAATCTTTAGTAATTCGTACGCATTAGAGGTGTAGTTGTCCAAAGATATTGGTGCAGATGGAAGTAAGAACTAGGCTTGATACTAGGACTTAAGGAAAATGGATATTGCTTTAAGTTATTGTATTATTATTATTGTTGATGTTGAATCTGACTTATTTTTGCTTACAGTTGAAAGGCACACCACATTTGTTGCTTTTGAGAATATAGTGTGGTAATAGAGTGTGATAACTCAATTAATTGAAGAAATTTAGCTTTAAACTACCATTGTTGATTGTTTTTGTTTTGCGGAGAGATAGGGAAAATATTTTAGAACTTTTAAGTTTTAGCAATTTTGAGTTTTTATTTTTTAATTTTTATGGAACATGGTATAATTTGGACATATGTTAACCACGTGTTCCGTAGAAGACACGTCAATATAGTTACTTAAAGTCTGATAGCACACTATTTTTGTTAAAAGATTAAAAGTAAAGTATTTTAATGTCATTTTTAAAATTCAATTTATTATTACAAATTCAAGTAATTTTGAAATTTTATAATTATACTTTCAAAATCAAGTTTTAAATTCTTAAAAAGAATTTTTAACATTTTAATTTATAAAAAACCTTATGTTAAATGTTCACCAATTTTGTTTAACATAAACTCCTAGTTAATTAATGTTTGTGTACTATAGCACAACAATCAATAACACATAATAATTTATATTTAAAAATTTTTGTCAAATGCTTAACAAAAAATTAATTTTCAATACCATAAAGTTCCCTTTTAGTAATTTAAAATTGCAAAGATAATTTTTAAATAATTGAAAATTGTCTTTACCCCTACATTAAATTTAATATTGTTTGCGTGTCTATACTAGAATATATTACATTGGTATCTCGGGGTAAAACTTAGAACTTGATTTAATTAGTTTTAAAACACTAAGGACTAAGAAGAATCTTTTTAGAACTTAAATAGTGTTATACTCCATGGATTTCTATCTGTGAGAAAGGTTGTAAAAATAATTGGTCCGTAGATGAATGGCACGACGAAGGTTCAGATCGGATAAGTTGGGGCCGGAGCATCAGTTTCATGTATATTTTCCTTTTAAGAAGCTTGAGATTCATCACTCGGAAACGGGAACACCAACTAAACATGGATCAGCTGCATGGACGGTAGATTTCTTCTCTAAGTTCGTTTCATTTCGGGCCTCAACTACGATCCTTCTTCTTAATATGGATTTGGGCTGTTACATTTAATTTTGTTCGGGCTTGATCTGTATGCTCCCGAAACTAAAGCACGTTAAAGCAACCCTGCTTCGGTGTGTTCAGATTTTCTTTCTCCTTATAAACTTGCGGACACTATTAATTAAATGTGTACCAACAACTAACTTAATAACATACATGATTAATTTATTTAATATTAACTATGATAATTATGAACTGTTTCTTGAATACAAAACATATGGCAGGTTCTTTTACCATCTTTGTTTCAGAACTTGGTGGGGAGGCAAGCTAAATGAAAAGAGTATACTGCATTTCCCAGAACTGGGAACAAGACAACTACTCTTCTATAACCAGACAAGACTCTAAACAGAGCGGAAAATTTTCCAATTTCGGGATTTATGGCAAAAAAGGCCGCTATTTTGGATTCTAGGGAGCCAACGTTAGTGCTGAGGTGACTCCATCTCCATCCATTCTACAGTAGTAATACCATCAAAAGCATGCTTGTAAAGGATCACGCGTTACGCACTTGGACATTGATAAAGACAATCGTGGACTTTTTGACACACATCATTATACAAAAACATCATCGGACATGGCAGAACTACAGGAGTAACACAAGTTCAATTTCCAGCTGAAGGTGTCCTATGTCATCAATTACATGAGTTGAAAACTGAAACTTACCAGCATTAAGAAGGAATGGCTTTCATTTCTAATTAAGCCCAAGTTACACTTTTTGACCTCTATCTATCTATGCTAAAGCAGTTCAGAGGACTGTCTCAGAGATTCAATACCTGACGAAACAAATCCGCTTCACCATCTCTAGTCTCAGGTTTGAACCACGTTCTATATATACAGTTGTAATTTACAAATAAGGATCAATCAGCACTCTTGAGATGATGTTGAACATTTCCAAGACTACCTCTCATGTCATGTATTGGCAGGTTGTGATGCAAGTAACCTGGAGTGGTTGTGTTCCCCTTCATAGGTGACAATTAGCATAGAAGGGTCTTCCAGGCATCTCTCAACATGCTTCCTTGCTGGGCAACCTCTCACGCTACTGCATTTATAGTATCCTCTGCGTGATGCAGTTTTAAGGGACCACAAAAGCAAAGAAATGGTTACTTCAACTGCGCTAAAATAACATTAAACTCAAAATTGAAGCTAGTGCCAGTAAGTATCAAAGAAGAAGTCATTTGAAAATAGGTAGTTGCTAATTTGTACTATATATATCTACTCGCGAATTTAGTAAACATTTAGAGAGACGAACTAGCCGCCGTTTTGTATGCAGCAAGACGAAGATATAATGCATTTGATACATCAGCTGAAGTAGGGGGAATCGGATTGAACAAAACTTAAACTAAATATTAGAAATGTGTTATAGAGAGACATGAATCAGACGTACCTAGGATGTGGAGAGCCCTTAATAGGCTTTTGTCCATATTTCCTCCAGGAATACTCATCAGGAGGAATATCGGCCACCTTGTTACTAATAGCAGGCACTTTGATAGACCTTTTAAGTCTCAGTTTCCTACAAGGAAGTAAGTTAATAATTTAAATTTGGATGAATCTGAAAATACCACAGAAATTGCAGCATAGTGCCGGGAACTGATCTTACCTCCTCTTTGAGCAATGGCATTTACCAGTACTACCACATTTTAAACTCCCATCTTCCCCTCTACCAGAACACCTCCTCCTTGTCTGCTGTGAAAACTGATCAGATGATTGAGTGACGCCAATCAAGCGGAATGAATCTACATCCAAGTTTGTAGCAGTGCCATCCATGCTCAAGGATGATATGAATGATCTTGTAGATGACATGATTGGTGTGCAACTAGAGCTATCAAACTTTATGTTTATCCCACCATTACTCCTAGAGTAAAAGGCCTCGGCTTGTTGATACTTCATTTGTTGCTGATGTTGAAATTGCATCCTCTTCATCTGTTGCTGCTGTTGAAGGAGCTGATAGTGTTGTGATGATCTTGTTGGGGCAATTTGGAGAGGAGGTCTGATGTTTGAGTTCATTTCAAGTACCGGGTTTTCCAGAAACATTTTCTGGGAAGTTTGCATACCCGATTGATTGGACCTGGAATCTGTTACAAGGGTTGTAGTTTCCAGAAAATTAGCAGGTATAATTTGGAGCGGCTTTGGTGCTAAAATTGTTTGACAGTTAGGACTATCGAGGAATAAGTTTTGAGGCAAAGATGATCTAAACTTCTTCAACTTTCTCACTCTTCCATGACCTAAACTAGCGTCTAAAAGAGACACAACTCTCTTGACCCTGGACACAGCCTCTCCAGTCTCTATCATCAAGTTCCTATGCTGAGGTTGATCCTTGGCTTGACTCAAGAGGCCCAGAACTCTGTGGCAGCTCTGAATAGCAGCTTTATGGGCCTCCTCAATCTGCTCCATACTCGACCAATCTCAAAAGACAAAACTTTAATCTGTTAAAACCCCTAAACCCCAAACAACAAGAACACCAACACCACCGGAATAACAAAAACCATCAACAGACGACAAAATAGTTAAAAAAACATTTCCTGAAAGGCCTCGAACTCAAAAGGGTATTGCATAAAACTCAAAATTTTAGCATCAACAAAAAGTTGTTAACATCAAAGATCAACAAAGGCATAACGGTTCAAAGCAAAAAGCAAGAACCAAACAGACGAAAACTAGTCATACTTTTATGGCAAGCTCCGGGCCAAAGAAAACGCAAAAAGCAAGAAGATAAAGAGTGACAAGAAGAACAGAGCTCGGGCAGATATGATCAGTGACAGTCGACACTAGATTATCCCCGTAGTGTAGTGTGAAAGAGAAGAGTCTAAAAAAGAGCTTTCTTTCTCCGAGTTGTTAAAATGATAGAAAATAAAACAAAGTCTATCTTTAACTTGAAAACTACATGAAAACCCACCAAAACATCTTCGAAATCGTAAAAAGGAAAAGGCGCAAGGAAAGGAAAAGAATCCAGCAGGGTGGCAAAGAACAGAGAGAGAGTGAGCTAGTGGAGTAAGCAGAGAGGAAACAGAGAGACTGACATCTCTGTCAAAATCAAAGATCCTAATGCTGGTCCCACCAAAAACACCTATGAATATGATAAATAAACTTAATCCCTTTACTTCTTTTCCTTTCCAACTTTATTTAATCATCTACTTAGTTTTTTAGTATATCTTTGCTTGTTCGTTGTTAGTAAAAATAATATTTGATCATTAACCATATTTACATTTTTGTTTATTAATAATTAAATACTAGTTAAATTAATTAATTATGTTTCAAACTGTTGTGCAATGTTATTAATCAATTCATTATATTTCACTAAAAGTATAAATGGATAATTAATTAACATATTTTAAATAGATAATTAAAAGGAAGCAAACGAATGCCTAATCTCAAGATTGGTCGATACCACAATTCCACTCTGGACAGTTGACATCCAAGACAACCGCTGGTAGATGAACGGGCTGGAACTTGGCACGTGTAAGACCAGATGTCACTTGTCCCAAGATGGTTCATAGAGTGCAGGACTGTCGTTGTCTTTTTGTGGATAATAAGTTAAATAGCAGCGTCATTTTACTTTTCTCCAGTTATTCTGAATATTGAAAGCAAGAATAATATCCAGTAGCATGGGAGAAAGTGAACCCATAGTTAAGAACGTAATCAAATCAAATTAAAGGATAAATAATACTAAGCAAGTTGTTTGACTTGGAAGGCAAATGGCGATAAGTCCCAATTGACTAATTGGGATAACTTGTCTCCGCACGCTGTCGTTTGCAGTTGTTGCAACATGCAAAGTAAACTCCTAAACATTTATGAAATTCGTTTAATTAAAATAAAAAATCAATTCTTTTTTTCAACAAACGAAATTTACTTCCTATTAGTCAAATTTAAAAACATTATATATGATAATATGATTCACGACGTTCTACGAGTCCAAATCAAACGTGTATGTGTTCTTTTTTTTTTTTTTCTGCATTAACAATTATGCATCCAAACACATTGTTAGACATGGAACTCCACAAGTCAAGAGTAGTACTACAATAATTCTCCTTGACAATGATTTTTTTAATAAAAGAATTGATCATGCTCCCTGCTCTTTTAATTTATTTTTCTAATTCATACTTACGTAAATGATTTTTTTAATAAAAGAATTGATCATGCTCCCTGCTCTTTTAATTTATTTTTCTAATTCATACTTACGTATTACAATTCTTTTTTTTTTCACTTATTTAGAACCAACCCCTGTCTATCTGAGTCAGGCTATTGTCCATCTGTAGTCATTTACTTTGCATCCAAGTTCAAATATGCCAACCCCACAACTATCCTATTGCTTGTATAATTAACGAAATATGGGTAAGACAGGAAAAGCCGCCAAGATCAACATATGACCAAATCAAACCCACTTCCTAGATTTACCTTTACCTGAGCAAGCACGCGTATAATCTAAAACTTAAGATCATATTTAAACTCAACTAGTCATCAGGCAGAACAAATAACTAAATTAGATTTCATTCAGAATATGGTATAAACATTAAACAAATCCCCTTTAGCTACCTGGCACTTTTACCAGTGATTAAGGTCTTCTCACTTGCACCTACCATTGGCTCGTAGAAGAGCATGAGTTTGTGGATCCAACAATGAACCCATTAGGCCTCACCAACACGCACGTTTTGTCAAAATTGGTGGGCTCTTCAATCTCCATTTGATTTTTTAAAAGAATATTTTTATCCAATTGCGCGATATTAATATGCAAATCTATGTATATATTATATAGCCTTTTAGTTACAGATACCCACTAAAGAAGGATAAATGGGACTAAACAAGTTGAAGATATTTCAATTAGAATTCCATTTTTTTATATATATACTTATGTTTCTGACCGCACTTGACTTCTTAGTTCTGATTAAGACTAGACTCTATATTATTCTAATCCATTCTTAAAAACTCTGAATTTTCCATCCACTTGCAATATAAAAGCAATTTAAATTATACTTGTGTTCGAAATATATAAAAACTCTTTTGTCAGTTGATCTAATCAACCTAGAATTGAATAAGGCACCAAAGGCTGACATTCGCACCAATAATTCAAGATAAGATCTTTGCCAAACTTGTAGACTATGCATTTGATCATTAGTTTTCTACCACATTATCAAACAAAGATATTCCAACTTTATGCGTATTTAATGTGCACTAATCTGGTTTGTTAACCTTCCAGAAGCTAAGCAATCAAATGCCGTAAGTACCCCATACGCAACTAAGACAGCCTTTTTGGTTGCTCTAGTTGTCAAGGCACAAAAAGCAAGACCAATATCAAAGGTTTCTCCAATAAACAATCTTAATTAGATAAGATTAGTCATCACATCAATAGTTGTGTTTTCATTAATTTCAATTGCACTAGTTGTATTAAATTATACTGCAATCGAACCTTGTAGTTAGATAGCGAAAAGGGTTTAATTTAGTTAAAAAAAAAGTCACTAGCGTTTCATAACCTATAGTTAAAGCAAGATTAGGAACATAATATCTTGAAAACATATGTTACTTTCCAAATGCAAGAGCCAATAGTCGACCAATATCCATGGAAATTGGAAGGAAAACATCTGGCATCCAGAAGTATTAATCTTAATTTTACCAGGATAGGTTCCAACACTATTTGCATGGACGTTGACCTCCACAACTTCTGAGATTAATACCATCGTACGGACTTGGAAGGGACCAAGTGCATTGCCTATTCTTGAGTGAGGTCTTGTGTCTGGTTAATGGAAGATGATCATTCTGAGATAAGATAGTGATGGTTCCTTCCAACTAAAATGATGTAAAGATGGCCTTCGCCTCCACTAGGTATCAAATCTAGTGGAGCTTTTTATTATGCTTTCGGATATGATCAAAAAAGAAAGAAAAAATAAAAACTGTAAAGATGACTATTGATTTAGCTTACATGGTAAAGAGGATCCTGGGTGCTATTTGAGCATGAAACATGAATTATTTGAAGCAGCTAAGATGTCGCATGAAATCTCCATCACTGAAAGGTGACATTTGATTCCTTATCTGGAAATATGATTCTAATTTCTATGAAAGAAACATATATAATCTATAAACTTGTATTGCAGATATAGGGTTATCAAGTTATCAGCTTTACTCTGTCATGGACCTGTATTTCAGAGTACAAATCGCTATACGATAAACAGCTTCATCAAAGGATGACACTAAGACACAAATCGAAGCATCAAACACACAATATAAACAACAAAACATTAACCTCGCAAGTAACAAAGAAACCATTTTCTTTTTTCATGTCAGCGAGTTCCCTGGCTTTCGTTGAATGTTCACCTCATTTACGAACAGAATGTCCTTTTCTTTTATCGCCCTTTCGGGTTGACAATCTGAGAGAAGATGTCGCTGGAGTCGTCAGTTGTCATATTCATCTCATGATCATTTCCGGGGCGGACAGATGCCATACTGTGGTTTCTTAGACTCTCATCAGAAGTTTCACTTCCCCCTCCTATTGAACTGTGTTTAGATCCATCAGGGTTATCCTGAACTTGGAGAGCAAACTCTAGATTCCATAACACGTCTCCCATTGAGGGACGTTCATAGCCAGCATCAGCCAAGCATTTCTCAGCACAGTCTGCGAACTTTTTCAGGCATTCAGGTGCGATTTGTCCCTTAATATGAGGATCAACGATGTCGCCAAGAACTCCCTTTCGTTTACAGTGAAGTGCCCAATCTGCAAGACTAACTTGTTCCTTTGGAAGACTAGGGTTTAGAGCAGGCCTTGCACACAATGCCTCGAAAAGGACAACCCCAAATGAATAGACATCAGACTTTTCGGTCAGTTGTTGCCTCCTGAAGTATTCAGGATCCAAGTAGCCAAAACTACCCTTGACCACAGTGCTAACATGTCCTTTTTCCATGTTGGGACCAGTTTTTGAGAGACCAAAATCTGAAACCTTGGCAACCCAATTCTCATCCAAGAGAATGTTTGTAGTCTTGACATCTCTGTGAATGATTGTGTACTTGGCCCCAGTGTGCAGGTAGTGGAGTCCTCTGGCAGCTCCAATGCAAATCTCCAACCTTTGTTTCCATGATAGCTTAGGTTTCTTACTGTTATACAGATGCTCCCTCATTGTCCCAAGTGCCATGTAGTCATAAACCAAGCACATCTCCTCGTCTTCCTCGCAGAATCCAATCAATGAAACCAGATGCTTGTGTCTCAACTTAGAAAGCATCTCAATTTCAGTCTGGAACTCGTTAACTCCTTGTTCTGATTGTGGATTGGACCTTTTTATGGCAACCTTGGTCGTATTATCAATAACACCTCTGTACACCTTGCCAAATCCTCCAATACCAATAACATGGGACTCATCAAAATTCTTGGTTGCTTTTCTAATCTCTGGCAGCGTGAAGTGGCGACAAAGACCCTGAGCCAGTGAGGAAAGGTGGCCGCTATTACTCTTTCCAGAGATTGTTGATTTACTTGTTGAAGTGTGGGAGTTCCCGTAAATTGGTAGCCAGCTAGATGTATGCGAATCAGGACCAGGGAGTCTCTTCTTCTTTTGGTAAACAGCAACACAGATTGCAGCCACCACACAAATGCCAGCAGCCCCTCCAGCTGCTCCTCCAATTACAATTTTGTTACTTGATTTGAATTCCTTTCGGCTAGACTCTGCCACGACCTTGGCAAGCATTGCTGAGAGCTCAGGATTGGGTCCTGCCAGGTTCTTTTTTCCATCACTCATCTTAAATATCTCTATTCCATTGACCGATGCGTCATAGTATTCTGGTTTTGATAGGGTTGATGGATGCAAATCTATTCGAATATCTTCATCTCCTGGCCTATCATTGACAAAAACAGCAAAATCCTTGTAAGTTGGTACTCCTATCCCTCCTGTCCAGCCAATTATATCAGCTGGAGTTGGATCAGCTTCGGCACTCGCATTGTTGATGTAGATATTAAAAACTTTCTGGTTTACTTTCGTCATCTGGAACTCGCAGAAATGTAACCTGACAAAATATGTGAAATTGGCATCAACCTGAAACAGCCATGTCAGGTTGAATTGTAGGTTCACGTCTTTGGAAGGCCCCATGCCTCTTGCAGTTGCATAAACATCAGATGGTGCTGTGTAATCTGGCAATTTTCCATACTGTATTGTAACATTTTCACTCTGCAAGTTAACTCCAGTTGCAGCACCATATAAATAAGGCATGTCATTGTACCAAGTCCTTGTAAGCCCACCAGAGTCTTTGTTTGGAGGAATATACTGCCCCGCAACATTGATTCTGTACATGGTCTGCAAATTTGAGTTTGTTGCATCAAAAGTTTGGTCAGAAAACCCCACCATAGTCCCTGTGCCGAAGATGTCAGGTATAGGAATCAACTCAATTGCATTTACAAATGCGAATGCATCAGGCTTATTTTCTGGCTTAAAGGTCACTTCGAGAACCTGAGTTTCCAAAGGAGCCAAAGAATACTCTTTGACTAGATAGGCCTGCGTGAGTGCCTGAGCAGTAATGGAAGCACTGAAATTGTTGAGAAGGGTAATCCCAGCAGCGACAACCGAGAAATAGGAGTTGGAAATGTTGAGGTTTAAATAATCAGCTGGATAAAAGGAGAGCCTCAGCAAAATACGCTTCTTGGGCTCAATTGGGAGCTTATAGGTTGCTTCAGCAGTGAAAATTCTTGCATCCATGTACGGGACAGCCGAGAGAATTGAAGGGTCTTGGTACCGTGCTCTCGCTTGCGGATGATTTCCAGCGACGTACTTGGCATCCGGTTCCCAGTTTCGGCCATCACTGTCCGTGCCACCATCTTGAGACCCACAATTCAAAGACAAAACTTTGGGGTCCGAACCTGATACGTAGAGGGCATTTAAAAGAACAGAGAAACATGCAAAACACAACAAAATGTCTGTTTTCGCATACATGGCTAAAGGTGAAAGGGCAAGGAGCTTCTTCACCTCGGCGTACAGGAAAAGGAAAGGAAAGGCAGATTAAACAAAAAGCTTTCCTGTACGCCGGAATCTACAGAAAATACTGATACTGGTTTCTGCTTATTATATATCTGTGGATGGAGTTTTGTAGCCTACTCAAGCTCAAGCCATTCTTTGATTAAGCATAGGCGCTCATGCCTGGATTAGATGGAAAAGGGACCAGGCAAGAAGAGAACGTAAATCTATGTATTTTCTTTTATGGTACTAGCTTTTTTTCCCCCCCCTTTCTTTGCACTTCTCTTTTTCTTTTGTTGAAATTGGCAGGCAGTTGGAAATTGATGAAGGAGAGAAATAATCGTGCATTACCGTCATTGGTTGGTTCTTTAATTCCTATTGAAAGCCACTAAATTAGGCTATATTTAGCACCGGTTTCCTGTAACTTCTCCAGATTGCTTCAGAAGGCAATTGTTACAGCCTGTTAAACTAAACGGAACGAAAATCAGGAGAAACTCGCGCTATTTTTAGATAATTCATAGACTCAACTATGACTTGCGCAAACATTCCCTTGATTCTTACAATGTTAACGAAGAAATTATCTGAAGAACCATAGTATGCGTGTTGCGTCCATATCAACCTACAGTTGAGGCTAGCTACCACCTTCATATTTCAATAACAAGAGCAACATTCCACCTGGAACTCCTTGGAGATGCAAGAATCTTGGGGTTGGGGTTTGGAAAAGGATTTTATGCGAAGAAGCAAAATCTGACATTGCGATAATAAACATGTGAAACCAATGTCATGATATTGGAGGTTGCAGAAACAAAAACATGCTTATCTTGCCCTTAAGATTGTGATGGCGATCAAGACGTTGCTATATGTTCTTCAAGACATTGAAACGTAATGCTACACAGTCGACTCACGTTGTTTTGAAAGAACTAAACAACGCACCAAAATAAAAATAAGTCAGCCTACTGAATGTACTACCAGGGTTATGAGATCTGTTCCGTTCTGGCCGGAACGTTCCGTACCAGCCGGAAAACGGAATTCGGATCTTAACCTCGGTATCGGCCATAAATACCGACCGGTACCGGAGGTTTCCGTTGGGTATTGGCCGGTACTCAACATTTCGAAAAATTTCAGAAAATTTCTGAATTTTTAAAAATCCCGAGGACTAAACTGCACAAAAAAAAATCTTATTAATTTTTCGTTTTTTACCCAACCCCCCCTGACCCTCTTCTGTCTTTCTTCTTCATTTCTTCATTCTTCTAACTTTTTCTTCTTCTCTCTAAGCCTCTCTCTCTCACTCTCTCGCTCTCACAGACACCGTTCGTAGGCATTTGGAGATCCCCTCACTTGCGAGTTGCGAAGCTTGGTTCTACTCTCCTCTTTGCCCAGTCGCCCTCCGATCTCCTTCTTTTCATGTAGATCTGGCCCCATCCGTGTAGATCTGTGTAGATCTAGCCTCGACAGCTCCTCCTCGACGTCACCTCTCCTCGTCACCGCACCACCGCCGACCTTCCGACTGCTCACAGAGGCACGACCCGAAGCCCAACCCGAATACCCAAGTGAGGACCCGAGAAATCCGACGGTTAAATAATTTTTTTGGGTGGTAAATAGATTTTGTTTTTTTGTGTTGTGGATTGGAATTTGGAATTCGGAAATGGAATTGATTGGATTTGTGTTTGCCTTTGCCGTGTATTGAATACCGATTGATTTATGGTTTTTGAATACCGATTGGAAATTTGGAATTGTGGAGGAATTGGAATTAGATTTGCGTTTGCTGTGTTTGTGGAGGAATGGATTTGGAATTGTTTTGGAATGGAATTTTGGAATGAAATTTTGGAATGAAAATTTGAAGTTGACAATTTGAAATTGTTGGATTGAATTGAAGTTGAAGAATGCCGTGGGTATTGGACTATTGAGTTTGAGAATTTGGGTAAGTACTTTATGTTATTTTTTTATTAATTTGTTAAATGAAAATTATAATTGGAATTGAAAATGGAAATTTAAAATGGGATTAGTATGTAATTAATGAATTATGTATTATGCA
>JAOSBN010000003.1:25785267-25814799 GCA_027563595.1 Erythroxylum suave
GTGACACTTGTCACTTGCCACATGTCTCATGTTTAAGGCACTCAATTGGTTTCTTTCCAAATAAATTTCAATTTCTATTATAATTTTCTCCCAAATTTTCAATGGCATTTGTTACTAATTCCTAAAGTCATTTAGAAAAATTTTCATTGCCATTGGACAATAATTTCTACTATCATTTAACAATTGTTTTGCTACTTGGCATTTTTCCTAGTCCAGAAATTACCCCAAATTTTTAGAAAAATTTTCTAAGATTCTCCAAAAATTCTAAATCAACAGTGACCCTTCTCCAACTCAATTTCCATACAATCAAACCACAATTTTCAATAACAATCACATTTATTATCAATTATACCAGAAATGTCATGAATGCATATACGGTCATTTTCATGTCCAAAAATGTACTATTCACGTATATGTGTATGCGTGAACACATCAAGACAATTCTAAGTACTCATAAACTATTTCAAATTACTATTTTACCCTTCCCATCGGTGATGGGATGCTACATGATTAAATCAAACTTAGTGGTAACATAAGAAATTCAAGTAATTGACAAGACAATTATTTGTATAATAAATCCCTAAGATGATATATAAGCTAAAAACTTGTGATGCAACTCTCTTAAGGTTTATTGGTGAAAAATTTCACAAGCATAGGAGTTACAGCGAGAACTTGCTTTCTTGATTCATCTGGTATAGCAATGCCATGTACTATAGTGTTTTTTTTTTAAATTTCCAATGATATTGTAAACCAATTTCCACTCTTTTGTTTTAATATAAAGTTAGAAAAATAATATGTAGGTGCTTTTTTTTTTACTTCTTAATGTCACTTCTTATAAGAGATTTGTTGGATTCCGTTTTTAGGATTTTTATTTTTATATTTATTTTCTTTATTAAATTATCAAGTATGAAAATAAATTAGAATTTATGAATTAGGAGTTTTTGGAGTCTAATAAGGTATATTTTGAATTTTATATGGTGGTATGGATTAAAAGAAGTAATTAAAATTAAGTGAAGGAGTTAATAGGAATTTTTTAATAAAGAAAGGGTAAATTGGTAAAAACAAGAGGGCTGTCTTAAATGAATAAGACAAAATAGAGAAGGAGTCGTGTATGTTTGTGTGTGTGAATTAAAGGAAGATGAAGAGAATAAAGAGAAGGATAGTTATGGAAATTCTTGGATAAGGAAGGGCAATATTGTAAAGACAAAAAAATTGCATTAAATTGAATAAGACAAAGAAGAGAAGAATCGTGAGTTATAAGAAAAGAAGAAGTAAAGAGTCGTGAGTTTGAAGGAAGAAAAGAGAGAGAAGAATTGTGATTAACCTAGAGGAAGAGAAGAAGAAAACAAAGCGAGGAGAAAGAAGAAGAAAATAGCAAGGAAAAAGGAAGAAGGAAGAGTTTTAGCTAAAATTTTCTAATGAGGTTAACCTTTTTATTCTTTAGTTTTGATAGAAGAAAGAAGTAGGTTTATGTGGAGAAAATGTTGAAGGAAGTGGAGAAAAACTAGGTTTGGTTATATGATGAAGATGTGGAAAGAAAGAAGAAGAATAAGTGGTTTATGTTAGAACTTAGTTTTGCTAGGTAGATAAAAATCAAGAAGAGAATAAGTGTGAGTTTATTCATGGATAGCTAGGTTTAAGGAAAGCTTTAGGGGTGTGTGATTAAATGAAATATGTTTGTCCTTAGGAAATCGAGAATATAGACGTCAAGAGTGAGAAGAAGAACAAGCTTGACTCTTGAAAATTTCAAGCTAAATAGGTGGGTAATATATTTATAGTTTGTGATGATGAACTACATTGATTATGTGCATGTATGATGAGTATGTTGTTTTATTCATTATGAATGAGAGTAATATGTTATGGTTTAGTGATGATGAGTTGAAATAATTGACTGTATGTATGTTAAATATGTTTGTTTTGAATCATTGTGGATGTGGGAAAGAAATCTGTTATGATTTGATAACTTTGTCATGCTTGAAAGATTTTACTGATTTGTGTTAATGAAAAATAGAAAAGTTAAGGAGCATGAACTATGATTAAGTTATCAAATATATATATATATATGCATTTGAATCTGTTTATGTGGGTAAGAGAGCAACCCGTTTCGTTAGTTTCGTGCATGATGACCTATAGCCTTCTCCCGGCTGCCCGCTTGTGGCGACGAGATCTTGAAAAATCGGACTCGTTTCGTCTTACTGTGTAAACTTCGATTTTGTCGTTTCATTCCACGAAACTCTCAAGCCATTGTGTGTGCATTGTATTTTTGAACATGTTAAGTTATAATGTATTTTGAATGTTATAATTGACTATAATTTTCAGCCCATTTGTTTTGTGCTGATGTGTTGTGTTATGAATAATTATTGTGTGGTGTGTGGATCATTAGCATCGACTATAGATATATTAGCCACTGAGCTGTTCAGCTCACCCCAAATTTTCGACTCCTCAGGTGAAGAACCGGCATATTAATAAAAGTCTTGTAAAGTTTTTGGCATAACTCCAGGAAATTTCAGATTTTGTAACTAAGTTAGTGTTAATCACATTTAGGTGATCATAGAAGCATGTCAGCATAAACATTATAGTATGTATTTTGTGACCATGATACTGTATGTATTTTGCGATTGTGATACTGTTATGACATTGTGAAGTGAAGTATGAAAATATATATCTAGTTTGTTGTTGTTAGTGATAGTTATATATGTGTTAAACTTTCATCTTATGTTAACTTGGTTGCGTATGAATGTTGGAAATTTTTTGGATGAATTGGTTTGTGGCAAATTGTGTATCAAAAAAATTCGGTATGTAAGAAAATCTATGTTGGTTTAGATCCCTTTGAAATTGTGTGAGGATTGTTTGTGTTTTGATGAGTGAAAACAAAGAATGGGGTAAAAGTGTGAACTGAAACTTTAATCAATAAATTGTGTTGATTTAGGCAGAATTGGGCTAAGTAATCTACATAAAAGTTGTAGATTATTCTTTTAGCTTTCTAACGCTATAAAGGTCGAAATTTTTGGACATCAGATGTAGAAGTTATAACCCTTATAAGATAGCTGTGTTTGGGTACATTTGTGCATAAGTGGAGTATAATTTTGGCTAAAATGGTAACTTTACTTAATTGATTAAACTGCATCGATATAGGCAGAATTAGACAAATTTTTCTCATAAAAGTTGTAGGTCTTGATCTTAACTTTCCAACGATATATATTTTGTAATTTTTGGAGTTCTGTATTGAAAGATATCTTGTGTAAAAGTAAGGGTGTCCAATTAGGGGGAAGTAGCGATCGTGAGGCGGTGCGATCGCGACAGTCCCCAAATATCACCAGATCGCGATCGCGACCAAGACGCGATCACAAAAAAGCTGGCAAAATCGCAATCGCGACCGACCCAAAACTCCAAATTCGCGACCGCGACCATGTCACGACCACGAGACCCCCCAATTGTCCAAAAGTTGCGCCCTTCCTCTGCTTCCCTCACACGCCCGTAAGCTTTGTCCCTTATTTGCTAAATTTATTTGCTATTTTTTAATACCAAATATTTTATTATTTGTTCATTTTTGTTATGGAAAATTTTGAATTAAATTGTTAAGTATTATTTTTAGTTTCACTATGAATTTTATTTAGTTAATAGAATTATTACCTAATTCTTTTATTTGATAGTATCCATTAATTATTTTATTAATAGTTAATTGTTTTTATTAAATCATTTTGTTTTTGAGTAATTTAATTATATATCCAAAATTATTTAAGGATCCCACCACAAATCTTCCGTGTCTAGATTTTAATTAAATTCAAATGTTATTTATTTATTATTATTACAAATAAATTTACAATGGTGACACATAGTCGCCATAAAATTCGTACGGGGACTGGGGCCATCAAGATTGGTTGGCAAATTGCTTTATTTGATTGATACTCACATATGTTCCATCAATTAAGTCAATAAATCGATAAGCCAAGTATAGTTCATTTGTAGGTTGCTTATACAATATCAAGATATATTAAGGATAATAAAGATGAAAGCCTTATCTTTCCTTTAAAAATTCTTCTATGATTGTAAGGTTCTTATGACTTAGAATGTGGTGATTGTCTAATCACTAAGGTCGAATTGGTTGTGATTGAGTTATCTAATTGTGAAATCATATGGTAGGATAGGTTGGTTTCAATTTGGAGGGGAAATGGTTACAGACTTGTGAAAACTTTGGGAAAATGAAGGATCTAATGATGTTTAAAGTAAAGATTAAATGTTTTGTAAGATATGGATACTACTGTAATGATTATTATATCTTAGTACAATCTCTTTTTTAAATAATAGTTTTGTAGAAATGACTAATGATGATGGATCTTAGATGTATAGACGATTAACACCTGGTAGTTTCATTAATTATGAGTTTGTTGAGGCAGTTGAAGCTTTTATTCACTATGCATGTTCTCAACTATATATATGGATGGTTCAAAGATCAGACGTCCACGTAAAAAGTGCAAACATATTCGTTATCTTCTTATTGATGAAGCGAATCTCCATTTGTTAAGAAAAGAGTTTGTTCTAAATTATTTTGAGTGAACACGACATTGGTAGCCATTAATTTATAGCATTTCAAGGGGTAATGAAGTAAACTTGTCAATAAATGTTGATGGGTTCTAAGGGGGGATTGGATTTATAACAAATAATGTAGGTGTGATAGTCGCAGACTATATAATACTTTAGTGGGTAGTTTAGTTTGTGTTTAGTAGTTAAATTAAATTATTAATGCATGTTTAGGTTAGGTTTTGGTTATATAGTTAGATATTTGTGTTTTTGTGGGTTAGAGGACATTTTTAAGCCTCAATTTTATGTTTTTGAGATGCCTTGATATGTTTTGCTAGTGTTGCAAGGCAAATACAAAAGAATGAAGGAGATTCAAAGAAAACTAGAAAGAGCAACCAGGCCAGTCACGTTCGTGACAAAAGCATTAGAGAGGAGCGGCAATCATGGTAATTCTGCCATGATGGTGACAAAAGGCTCATTCAGGGGCCACAATCATGGCTTGCGTGATAGAATACATAGACAACCTTTCCGACTTGAGTTTTTGGGGGACTTTTTGGATCTTTAGGACTCAAAAAATGTCCTAAGGTTGCCTAAATTAGAAAAACCTATAAAAAGGTTAATGAAGAAACCCTAAAGGAGCCTCCATTCTACTACATTGGGAAACACTCCAACAGGAGAGAAGAAGAAGATAGAGAAAGAGAAAGAGAGGAGAAAGAAGATTTTCACGGCTGCTACTTTCTTAAGGCATCCCGATCCCTATTTCACGTGTATTTCTTTCATCTTTTTTTTTCATTTTCTTGAATGTTATCATGAATACAAATATGTTTATAAATTTGAGTTTGATTAAGATGATCTAACTTTCTTTTAGGATTTTACCTTAAGTTAATGTTAATCTAGTTATTTTTGTGTCATTTTGCTTTGGTGTTGTGATTGATTATTGTATCTTCATGCTTGGGTGAGTCAAATGCAAAATGATTGGGTTAGGTTAATGAGAGTTAGGCGATTCAATATATTACGCGATCAATCTTTTTGGTTATTATACGGAGAGAGATCCCGTGTGAAACCCGATAGTTTCTTATAGACCTTAAGAACTGATTAGGCTGTGGACTGATAGTTAATCGAGAGATAACAACTTTGGTGACTCAACTTGATTAAGGTTTATTAATTAGGGCTTAGTGATTATAACTCAAGAGAGAGTAATCCACCCTACGATAGTTTAGAACGGACATCCCAATAACACAAAATTGATTAAGTTAGCATTGATGATAGGATAAATCCCTATCTCATAATTTGGTAAATTCTCTTATGTGATATCCCATTGTTGAATTGCTAATGCCTAATATTTGATTTCATTGAGTTAAATTTTCAAATTAATGTCTTGACAATTATTTGTATTCACTTTCCTATCCCATTTTATTTTCATTTTAATAATTTTTTGGCCTTAGATAACTTAGGATTAGATAGTCCACAACTCCTCATGGGATATATATTACAAATTACAACCTATGCACTTACAGTATTTTGAAGGATATATATTTATAAAGTTTGAAAATTAGTCAATAAGTTTTTGGCGTCAGTGTCGAGGAGGTGTAGGATTAGCCTAATTCTTTTAGTCTAAGGATTAGGAAAAAAAAAAGACGAAAGTTAGGGTGCAAGGTAGGCGACACATTAATTCAGACATCATAAGGCGAAAATGAGGAATCTGAGAAATTAAATTCCAATAAGAGATGGATAGATCAATGATGGAGGACATACACTATAAAGAACAAAGGACTCTTGCGGACTTTAATGAGGCATAATTCGGTTGGGAAAATCATCATCCTTATTGGAACATATACAATCTGGGTGGCTGAACCACCCAGATTTTTATTGATCTAATAATGTAAGGACTGATTTGGTACATCAAGATCTATTAGGATTTCAACTAGATGAGTTCAGCTCATGGGATTCTAAATTGGATCAAATCATGGATAAGCTTATGAACATAGAAGAGACCCAGAAGAGATTGGAAGAGAAGTTTGAGCAATGGAAGATCATGCCTTTTCTATTCACAACCTAAAGGTTTGATGGGCCAACTTTCCAGGAAATTTTGTAAGCAAAGTGTGGAAAACTGTCTGTACAATATGACAGTAAATTCGAAAAAGCAATGCAAGACTAACACATTTAGGAGTGGGAAAGAGTTAAGAGAACCAACAGGTAGACCAGCTAAAACCCACTCTGTAGAAGACCAAGAGAAGGAGAAAAAGGATGAAGAAAAGAATGAGGACCTACCTTATGTCCCTCCTCCACTTTACCCATTAAGCATACCCTTCATGAAACTTGATGTGTTTGAATCTTTGAAAGAACAAGATAAAGCTAAACATCTGACATCAGAGATAGAGCTTCAAAAGATATAGAAGTTTCTATTTATGAGGTGAAAGTTGAAGAGGAAATGAGGGTGATTGAAGAAGTATATAAACAACTCACCCTCTTATAAGATAAACTGTTGGATTTGTTAGAAGATTCTGTTAGTTTTGTTATACGCTATTTTATTTACAGTTAGTTAGTGAAAAGGATATTTATGAATTTAATTGGTTTTCTCAACTTCATCAATATTGTCCTTGTGATCATCGTACAATTTGTAGCTTATTTACAAGCAACCAAACTTAATTTAAGAAACACAAGTGGAAGCAATCATAATTCATCCCGGCTGAGTTTCCAAGGATGTATGTCAACCTAATGACCATAAATTGGCACATTTAGTGATTATATTTAAATTATATGTACTTAGATTTGTTTTAAATTGGGGTAAATAAGTTTTCATGATTTAGAATGGATGAGGATTACTAACTCTCTTTCTCTTTGTGAATCAAGTATAAGATAGGAAAGCAAACTCAAAGCATTCAACTTTCATATCCGACACCATCGCCACCTCAATCACCTTGATGATTTTGTGTTTTCTATTTTTAATTGTCTTTATGCTGTTCTTATGTTTTCATGTTATTTTATGTCATGTTTATTCCCATCTTATATGTTTTTAGTCGTTCTTCTTACATTGAGGATAATGTGTTGTCTAAGTGTGGGGGAGTTACGTTGTGTGCATATATGCTTTTATTTTAAATGTGAATTTTGCATATCATATGTTAATTTGTTTAGGATGCATGATGTGATTCGTGTGACTGTGTTAATGGATAGGACTTAACGAAATTGATTTAACTTTGACTATAGTCTTTTAGGTTGCTAAGATTTATTAGCTCGTGAAACTAGTGACGTAGGTTACTTTGGTTAAATATATATGTTAATTAGGATATGATGTTAGTTTATTCACCCTAGAAAAATTTCACATTCATTTGCATTTTTAGGCCAATCGAATAACTAGTATCACTAGTACCTTTTCATAAGAACGATTAACTAAAGAAATGAGGTAGTTAAAAAAGGTGTAAATTATAAGCAAATAACTATTCAACTAACCTTCGAGTTATATATAGAGTTATTAGCCAGTTGAGAATGTAATGTAGATGAGTGATCGGATTGATAAACATCACAAATGTGTGCCTTCACATCAAAAGGCTATAATTATATTTTAACCAAGCCACTTAATAAAAATATGACCTAGTTGAGTAATCGAATTGACATTCATCACAAATGTTTATCTTCACGTAAAAAGCTAGGTTCATGTCTATGAAACTAAAAAAAATAATGTTTTGTCAAATAAAATCTACCGATCTTGCTAAACATCTTGAATTTTCATGGAAACATACTTAGGGATAGTTACATTTTTAATTAACAGAATAATTATCAATGTGTATGTGTAAGTGAAAGTGGTGAATAAACTTAACGTTACGGTGTGGATTAGCTGTATATTTAATCCAAGGTACCTAGATGTAAGTTTCGCAAGTTAATAGGTTGGAACAACTTAAGAGATTGTATTCGAAGTTAATTTGTTTCAGGAAGTTGAATGCCATTGCCTCATTACTGCATTACCTACTGTGTGTTTTGCTTATTTATTTTTTCTTAAGAACAAGCAAATGTTTAAGTATGAGGATGTTGATAGTTGTAGACTATATAATGTTTTAGTAGATAGTTTAGTATGTGTTTAGTAGTTAAATTGAATTATTAATGCATGTTTAGGTTAGGTTTTGATTATTTAGTTAGATATTTGTGTTTTGAGTGTTTTCTAGGTTAGATAACACTTTTCAGCTTCAATTTTATGATTTTGAGGTGCCTTGATATGTTTGCTAGTGTTTCAGAGCAAATATAGAAGAATAAAGGAGATTCAGAGAAAACTCAAAGGAGCAACTAGGCCCATTATCGTGGTCCACAAGCCACGATCATGACAAAACCATCAGGGAGGAACCACGAATGTGATAGAAGCCTCATTCAGGGGAACAAGTAGATAACCTTCCCAACTTGAGTTGTCGAGGGATTTTTCGAATCTTTCAGACTTTGGAAAGTCCTAAGGTTGCCCAAATTAGAAAAACCTATAAAAGGGTTAATGAACAAACCTAAAGGAACCTTCAATTTGCCACATTGGCAAACACTCCAAGAGGAGAGAAGAAGAAGAGAGAGAAAGATGAAGAGAGGAGAAAGAAGCAGGTCTTTGCGACTATTGCTTTCCCGACATGTCCCGACCCCTATTCCACGTATATTTCTTTCATCTTTGTTTTCATTTTCTTGAGAGTTAAGATGAATACAAATATGTTTATAGATTTGGCTTTAATTAAGATGTTCTAACTTTCTTTCAGGATTTTACCTTGAGTTAATGTTTAACATAGTTATTTTTGTGTTATTTTGATTAGATGTTGTGATTGATTGTTGTATCTTTATGCTTCAGTAATAAACAGAGAGGTGAGTCGAATGCAAAATGATTGGGTCAGGTTAATGAGAGTTAGGGGATCCAATAGACCACACAATCAATCTTATCAGTTATTGTATAGAGAGAGATCCCGTGTGAGACCCGGTAGTTTCTCAGAGAGCTTAAGAATTGATTAGGTTGTAGGCCAATAGTTAATCGAGAGATAACAACTTTGGTGACTTTACTTGATTAGGGTTTATTAATTAAGGTTTAGTGATTATAACTCTACAGAGAGAATAATCCACCCTACGTTAGTCTAGAACCGACATCCCAATAGCATAAAAGTGATTAGGTTAGCATTAATGATAGGACAAATCCCTCTTTCATAATTTGGTAAATTCTCTTTTGTGTCCCATTGTTAAATTGTTGGTGTTCAATATTTGACTTTGTTTAGTTAATTTTGCAAATTAATATCTTGAAAAATTTATGTGTTCACTTTCTTGTCCCATTTTATTTTCATTTTATTAATTTCCTAGCCTTAGATAACTTAGGATTAGATTAGTCCACATCTGTTTGTGTGATTGACACTTTATATACTACAAATCATGACCTGTGTACTTGCAATATTTTGAAGGCTATAAATTTATAAAGCTTGAAAATTGGTCAATAAGTTTTTGGCGTCATTACCGGAGAGGTGCAGAATTAGTCTAATTCTTTTATTCTAAGTATCAGAATAAGAAAAGATGAAAGTTTGGGCGTAAGGTAGACGACACACCAATTCAGTTATTACAAGGTGACAATGAGGAATCCGAGAAATTAAATGCCGAGAAGAGATGGAAAGAGTGATGATGAAGGACATACATTATAAGGAGCAAAGGACTTTTGTGGACATACATCATCCTTATTGGAACATATACAAATTGGGGCGGCAGAACCACTCAAATTTTTGTTGGCTTAACAATGTAAGTACTCACTTGGGACATTAAGACCTATTAGGATTTTAGCCAAATGATTCCAGTTCATGGGACTTTAAATTATGGATAAGCTTATGAAAAAGATTGGAAGAGAAGTTTAAGCAAGTAATGGAAGATTATGCCTTTTCTATTCACAACTTAGAGGTTCGAATGAGCAAGCTTTATAGGGAATTTTGCAAGCAAAGTCTAGAAAACTGTCTATGCAATATGAAAGTAAATTCAAAAGAGCAATGCAGGATTAACACATTTATTTGTAAAGTAGGTATTTACATCATTTGAAGAAAAATGTTATAAACAAGGTTAAAGTTGAATGTTCGATATGTAATGCTTAAAGCAAGTACATTTTGTTCACATTATTTTGAACTTCATATGCACACAAGAGAAAGAAAAGTTCCTCGTAATGATGATGAGGGAGAAACAGGTGATGTTGATGGTAACTTATCCATTTTCACATATGCTAGATGAACATATAGATGTTCAACAAAAAGAATGTTAACAGAAAAAGAAACAGAGGCTGCCTATGGTTATATTTTATTGAATTGTCAAATGGTTCAACCTTTTGTGTAGTAATTTTAAGTTGATTTGAAATTGATTATTTGAATTTTCAAAGTTAGTGTTGTTCAGAACTAAAATACATAATAATGCTTTGAGATTATACGAGGAATTGTTACGTGAGTTAATGCTTAAAACAACACAAGATGGTATCAATGAAGAAGTTGAAAAACACTTTCCTCGATGGTTTGAGAAATATGTAAGTTTTCACTTGCAATAATTGAAATGGTTGAATTATCATATCAAAGTGTTGAAACGACATTATACTATTCAATATGATAATTTTTTGTGTAGGCCTTAAAAAATGCAATAGAAAATAAGTTCATATGCGATCTTACGAAAGGACCCTTACAAATTATTAAATCGTATCTGGTGTATTTTGTTAATAGATACAAATTTCATACAGAATATCATGGGCATAGCATGACAATAATAAATAGTAAGGTTTGCATATAGGGAGAATTGATAGATTACTATGGAAAAATTATTAAGATATTTGAAATTGAGTACCCTACATTGCCAATAAAATGAGATGTGACATTTAAGTATGAATGGTTTAACCCAACTCCTAATGTTGGAATAAAAGTGCACAACTGATACAATCTAGTTGAAATCAACCAGTAAAGAAGATTTAGACAATTTGAACCTTTCGTGTTGGCGATCCAAGTGCATTATGTCCTTTTTCCCAACTTACGACCAGATAAGTCATATTAGTTGACCTTTTGTAAAGTAAAACTTAGAGGCATTTTTTAATTACATGGAAAAGGAAGAAATAAGAGAATTGAAAGTGAAGCGTTTCAGGAAGATGTTCATGAAATAAATGCATGTGTAACATTTCTTACCTTCCCCACCTACAACTCCTATAAAGTCACATTTCTTACCTACTACTACACCATCCAGCACGCCTGTTATACCATCTACCACTCCTATACTAACAGAGATATCAAAGGTAAACATTGCGAATGAAGGAGGTTGCCTCCAACTTAGAGCTAAGGGGGTTAATAGAAGAACTTACATCGTAATTATCAACAATCTCTGAGTGAAGTTCTAAAAATTTTGTAAAACATACATGATAACACCATAGTTTTATACTTAAGTTATATGTTTTAATTTGAAAATTATCTAAAAATGGTTATATATTAGGTTGGTTGCGTCTAGAACTTGCTCCAGAAATATCTCATTCAAGTTTAAGGAGATGATAGATCTAGAGGGTTATATATTGAAGAATATCTCTCAGACAACAAAATATTTTTATTATCAGGAGTTTGAGGTATAAAAATATATTCTTTAAATTTTTTATTTTATCTAATTTTATACATTAATTAGATTAATATTGTAATTTATAAGTACTTATAGTATGTTTTTCTTTTTTTTAGAAAGAATTTTTTTGGGATTTAAAATTTGATATTGTAATTTATAATGTATAGGAAATGGGAGCTCGTGCACATTATAAAGACTTTTTTTGGTTTGATACACAAGAATGATGTACGACCCCTTTACATATCCGAAGAAATAGACTCGTTATCAGTAGTATTAGGCATTACCTGAGGAAATGTTCATTTGAGAGTGCAATTCTGCAAACAAACATAGATGATTGAAGGGAGAGAGTCTACCTGTACACATTGGAATATCTATAACCCACTAGGAGCATGTAGAGAAACTTGTAAGTATGAAAACTTTACAGTTATATTCTGATTTTTGTACTTTGATATATGAAATTTAGAATGAAAATATATGTGAATTATAGAGAATAATAATGTTATAAATGTCTAGTGTCATTAATGACTGTGTTATTTAGTACTTTTTTTTTGTTTAACAAGAGGTAAGTATCATAAAAATAGAAGAAACTCAGCTGTAATTTTTGTAAATTGTAGTTTAATTATAACAATATATTCTAATGCAGGAAAAGTCTATGGGCAGAAAGCCTACACTACGCTAGCTTGTTTTGCACACTCACATTAAGAAGCATGATGGTGTGACTTTCGTCAACACCTTACGCAGATAACTTCATGTATATAAAATCTACGCTTTAACATTAATTCTTAAAAATTATCACTTATTAACATAAACAATTATAATGATAGAACCAAATACAAGAAAGTATTGAACGATAATCTCAGAACTCTAAAACTGTTGATGAGAGTCAGACATATCTTAATGTAGTGGGTGGTAGAGACCACCATGGAAGGATTTTTAGTTTGGTTCATTTGTAAACACATATTATTCGCAATCCTTCACATCAAATATAGCTAGATATCTAGTAGGCAGTCCGCATCAAATAGGATAGTCGTTCAGCTTGAGGACACAGTAGAGAGGCTGATGGAGTGCATAAACTAGCTCTGTAATGAGGTGGATAAGTTGAAGGGGAGGGACAAGACCTCATTGTAGCAATCAGAGCATCTACCTTCACCAACTGCAGAACTTAGATAAATGGCTAATTGAATGTATTTTATGTTTTGTTACTCGTAAGTTTTTGTATAAATTCTTAATTTACAGTTATTTTCAAGAGTCTTGTTGGTTTACATTATAATTTTTTATTATATTACCAATGAGATAATTTTTTACTTTATATTATTAATCAATTTTATATCATTTAGAGAAATTAGATATACGAAAAATTCAAATGATTATCAAGACAAAACTTAGGTAGGAAGAGAGAAATGGTGGTTGAAATTTGTCATAGTTAAATTTCGTAAATTAGCAACGAAATATTTTAATTGCATAGATAATTTACCGATAGAATGAGTATATTATGTCGGTACAAATTTAGTTATGAAAAATGTTGTCCGTAGGTAAAATTTTGCGACGAATATTGTAATTCTGTCAGTAAATTACCTACGGAATTTTGTGCATATCGACGGCAATACAAAATTCTGTCACTAAGATTACTGATGGAATTATAATATTTTGTCGTTAAATTTACCAATGAAATATTATATTTCTATTGGTAAAGTTGCCAACGACTTACTGATGGAACTTAATATTCTATCACTAAATTTACTAACAGAATTACAATGTTATGTCATGAAATTTGCTTCAATATTCTGTCACTGAATTTACTGACAGAATTATAATATTCTGTCATGATATTTGCGACGGATTCACAATATCCATCACTAAAATTTACCTACCGGTGGTTTTTTGACGATTCTGTCTATCAGTAATTTCTGTTGCTAAAACTTATTTTTTTTGTAACAGATTTTTGAGTGTAGAAATGTAGTTGATCTATTTTCATCTTCATAATCTAGTAACAGGCCTCGTTCATATAACTTCAAATTTTGGTCAAACTCTTTAACCTTTTTCTTTATTGTTTTTATGCAAACGATCAAACATCAAATTGGATATTAATTGCAATTACGAAGAAGATCATAAGAAGCATGCACATTAGGCATATACGTGCTTATATTTTTATTTTTTTACATAATATAATTGTGGTACTCTTTAACCTTAAAAAAAAAAACTGTCTGAATTAGACAGAAATAAACAATAAAAAGCACACCCTCAAGTCCTAACCAAAATTGGCCAAACTTTGCTCCAAATTTAACATAGGACGTTACAAATGAACGGCACCACACACCAATCCCCCCAACGGCCAGCCGTGACAGCCGCACTCCCACCTGCCCCGCCATTAAAGCACCCTTCCTTTCACATCCTCCTTTAGCTGGTTGTTCCGGTGTCGTAAATTTCCCATTTTCTTCACCGGAACATATATAACCTTATAGATTATACATACACATCCCGAAGGGGTAACATCTAATTCACCATCCCTGTTGCACACGCGCCTCCACTAGCCGTCCAACGCTCCTCTAAGTTGCTGGCGGCCAACAGCTGCTGTTCGCTGTTCGCCGCTCGCAGCCGCGGTCGTTGTGACCCTTTCGAGCTTTTTGTTTCTCAGTCTCGTTATTCGTAGTATGATGACAGACAAGGACCCTAAGACACGGGATGTGACGTTGTCCTCGCCGTTGTCATTGTCATTGTCCTCATCGTCATCATCACCATCAATGCCCGACTCAGAGTCAGAGGAGTTGGAGAGGATGCCATTGGCGCCACCAAAGTGGATGAGCAAGAAACGGAGGCTATCAAAGCAGTTGTCAATGGTGGAGACGCCGCGAGATATTGCGTGGGAAAGGAGGCGTCGTCAGTTCCTCCGGCAAGTGAAGAAGAAGGATGGAGTTGTGGACTCCGATGACTTGACGGACGAGGACTTGCATGAGCTCAAAGGGTGCATAGAACTGGGCTTTGGGTTCAATGAAGAAGAAGGTCAGCAACTTTGCAACACTTTACCGGCTCTGGACTTGTATTTTGCGGTGAACCGCCAGCTTTCACCAAGCCCCGTGTCGACGCCACCCAGCCGAAGGTCAACCTCGTCGTTGGGTGGAAGGTCGTCATCATTTGGTAGCCCTAAGAGTGAATCAGATTGGAAAATATGCAGCCCAGGTAATAATAACAGGAGACCATGCATGTCTTTAACGCTTTCTTTCTTCAACTCAATATTTGCGTTTCACACAATTACCTTTCCATTGTTTCATTTTCGCTTGCATGCATATACGAGATTAATCAAACTATTTAAGAACCATTAAATGAAGAAAGCGTAGGCAAAATAAGGTATGGCTAATAATTTCCATTCTCTAGAGATGGAACAATGTAGGATACCACATCACGTTTTTGTACTAAAATTGTTGTCTTTTGTACTAAACAGTGACATAAATACAAGTTGAATAGAGTTTTGAACTAAATTGTAGATGTCGTCAGAAGACGTATGTCTACATTACTCCGAGACTCAAATAAAAAATTTAGTTAAAAAAGTCAAACTTAAAGGCCATTGAAAACTTAGATTTCTAAAGTAGTATAGATCACATGAAGGGCTGGCGGAATTTATCTTGTTTGTTGGGAAATTTCAGGGGATAATCCTGAGCAGGTGAAGACCAAGTTGAGGCATTGGGCTCAAGCAGTGGCTTGTTCAGTTATGCAGTCTTATTGACAAAGAGTGTTGTGTAGAGGAAAGAGAGAGTGGCGGGAGAGCGGAGAGAGACAGATATGCCGTAGAAGGACAGAAAATAGAATGACAGAAACAAACGTACTGGTTGGCTTACAAAGCTTTGTTGAAGAATTACTTCTTCAGGGTTGCTTCAATTGGAGGGAATGGAGCCAACAATAAAAAGAAGTGTCGGCGATTCAGGAGAGGCGCTTCTTAAATTTCTTCCATCCATCACCAAGGCCATGGTCAGCAGCAGAGGAGTGTAGTTGATTTGGTGTTTTCTTTTATTCATTTGTCAAAACTTTTGGTAATTTAGAGGGTTATATATGCATACATCATCACAAATATATTAACACACGAACCATCTCCTTCTTCGTGTTTTCTTCCAAGCTCGTTAACGTCAATGCTAACTTGTTGCGTCAGAACATATGCATATGTAACAAATTAATATCCTTTTCTCTTCTTGTTCCATGGGAATTGAAGGGCACCGGTTGACTTTGTATGTGGCATCTTTTATTTTTCTTCTGTAGGTGCATATTCAAGGTAATGATACCAGAGCATCTTGTTCTTTACCCCTTGTATCTAAAACAACAAATGTACTTCAAGTTTAACATAGTCATTATATATATTTATGAAAATATGTTAATAGTTAACTAAAAATTATTAATGAACTTTACTTCTCCTCTCTTTTTCAATATATAATTTGACACTTCTAACTTAAATAAAAATTTTACCATCACATTCGAAACCGAATTTGAGATTAAATTTAATATTATCTCTTTAAAATATAAAATTTAATATAAGTATTAATATTGGACTCCCTTAAGTAACATTAAATTAGTTACCCTTTATTAAGATAATATTTAACATTTGTATGTAATTCGTATTAAAAATAACAATTAATATCCTAATATGAAGTTAGTGTCAATTATATTCTTTAGGTAAAATTTTCTTTTTAAAACTATTCAATTTTTCCCTTATCTTTTAACCTAGTTCTTTTTATATCAAAATAAGTGTATACAAATGTTTTCACATGAATAGTTATATGATAATTCAAGTATGAAGGCAATCACAAAATATTAGAAATATTATAACATTCATAAATTAATAATTCCAAATGGAAAACATGTAAATATTAAATTACAATACAGATATATCATTCAAATAAGTAATATTTTAAAACATCTTCATTTAGATATCATACTATTATTATTTTATAACTACATGAATATTTTAAATTACAAATTCTTAATATAATTTCTTGTTTCTAAAACAAAAATATGTAATCTTCAATAGAATAGTATGAGCTAATTTATATGGCTTTTAAATAAAAAACACAATGTTAGAAAAAATGAGGTTCTAATCCATGATTTTTATAATAACAAAATATATTATTGTTAATGCAACGCTATTAATAACTAAATTATAATGGAATCAACCAAGATATGAAAGATCAAGTTTAATGGAAGAACAAAGCGAGCAAAAAGGAGCCAATTAAATCAATTAAGGAATCAAAAAATGAATAAATTGAACAAGGTGGAGTATATATGCAATTCAAATAAGTGTTAAGAGGATACAATTGAAGATCAAGTTAAGATGAGAAGAATCATCCACTCCATTTATAATTTAACTAATGTACATTTCTTTTAATCTTTTAATTTCCCTTTCTAATTGTTAAGTGCTTGATCATTTATATTTGGGACATTTTGCACTTTCCCATAATCAAAAGAAATTTAGAAATGTTTTAAGGAAAATCCTTAATCATTAAATTAAGTTTGGGAAAAACTTTTCAATTTATTTAAGTAAAGTTTTATCAAAGGATTTGGGTTTGATCCTTGAAAAACTTGAGAGAATTATGAAACTGTGCTTTCTAGTTGTTAGGTTGACTAATAGATGTTTCATATGTTTGTTTGTTTGTAAGAAACCTTTAACCTAATATGGGCATAGGTTAACCAAACCTATATGTAGTTTGAGAAGCAAAATGTTAAAATTTTGATTTGCCTCTTCAACATGATAAAATTACCTAGAGCTTCGAATATGGAGATTAGAAGCAACCACGACTTGGAGATTAGTCACTATTACAAAATAAAGAACTATAGGGAGTCATTCTCAAAGGTTTACATATGTATGCTAAATGCATGCGCGCTGTTATATCATTTGAGAAGAAGGCCTGTGAATAAGGAAAAGCAATTGTTGCAGGCCAGAGAACGACGAGACATGTGCATCCAGAGTGCAACGGTGGACAGGTTTTTTATTACCACCACAGGAAGCATATGAGTTTTACAAACATACGAATGAATCGTTTTGCAGTATAAAACCATTGTGATCTGACTTCGTCACTGAAAATACAGGATTGGCAATGTCAACGCGGAATTCACGTTATTCATAATGTTGTTGCTTAACTATTACAGGAATGGTTTGATCAAGAAAAGGAAAAATCAAACTTTCTACAGTTTGCTTCCCATGAACATACTAAATTAGACGTTAGGGTAATATAACGTATTTTCAGTTGCATACGGATATTTGGCAACCACTAGTTATCAAGTTCAACAAACAAAACCATAATAATTTCTAATTAAGGTCGGAGCAGACATTTATATATATTCAACAAAATAAGAACCAAAAGGTCATAAGATGACCCAGAATTTTTTAACCCAAAGAACCAACATTTTGTTAGGCTCAATTCACCTTTTTGAAGTCCTCAAGAAATGCCTATAATAATGGAACTTTACAGTTTTCCTTAATCTCACTTTGTTTAGCTTCTGTTTTTACAGTTGAAGCAAATCAGTTTATTGATGTCTATTTTTGAATTAGCACCAGAAACTTCCTTAATTTAAAGAAGCTTCATGCATGCGAAAGTTCTCATAACCAGCTAGCTCAAAGATTTGCATACCATTCCTTCCATCAAATTTTGACAAGTTCTTCTTTGATTCATCAATGGAAATGAATAAAGGAAAAAATGTAACTGTGTGCTTGCCTATACCTCCCAAGGTTGAATCAGACGGTTACTTTCATAAACCCCAAAATATGCTGGAGGCATCCTTGTCACTTCTTCAATTGCAAATGATTCTCATTTTGTTCACCGGTCAGGCAGTTCATTTCTTCCTCAAACGTCTGGGAATCTCCTTATTTGTCTCACAAATTTTGGTATGTTCCATAGCTTTTGTTTCGTTGTGTTTCAAATGCGTTAGAAACCGTGCGAATGGCTGACCTCTTTGATCATGTTATTTTAAAACAGACGGGGCTTATTCTGGGTCCTACTTTCCTTGGACGGACTCAAACAATGAGAAACATAGTATTTTCTCATGACAGTCAAGACGTGCTTGGAACAGCAGCTGGACTTGGTTGCTCATTGTTCATGTTTCTTATTGGGGTGAAGATGGACCCCACGTTGCTTTTCAGGACAGGGAAAAGAGTTGTGATCATCGGTGTCACGACTGTTCTCACGCCTTTAGTATTTGGTTTGGGCTATCAATGGGCCTTCATAGGTACAGATCAAGGAATTATAGTGACGATTCTCCAATGTCTCTCCAGCTTCCCTGTCATTTCCTACCTCATAAGTGACTTGAAACTGACAAATTCAGAACTTGGTCGAACAGGATTATCTTCTGCATTGGCTGGTGACATTTTAAGTGTGTTCCTTGTGGTTTTCTTGCCCCTAATTGGTGATAATTCTGCAAAAATAATAACAAAAGATGGAGCAGCAGTTCTTGTCTTTATTGTGGCCACCCTTTTCATAATCCGACCCATTTTGGTTTGTATAGTCGAAAGGACTCGTGAAGGGAGACGAGTCAACCCTTCCACCATTCACCTTCTAGTGGTATTTCCCTTACTTGCAGAGCTATATTTTAATTTATTCCATCAAGTTCAATATATTGGCCCTTTTATCGCGGGATTAGCTGTTCCCTCCGGACCACCTTTAGGATCTGCGTTGGTAAAGACATTGGAGCCAGTAAACTCAGCCGTCCTTGTCCCCCTATTCATAGCGACAGCAACTATGCGGGCAGATCTTTGGCTGATTATTGATCATTTTGATAATATCAAAATTTTTATGTTCTCTATGATCTTAATTCTCACGGTTAAGTTCATAGTATGTTCAACAATTTCATGGTTTTGCAACTTGCCTTTGATTGATGCCGTGGTACTTGCTTTCATAATGACGAGCAAAGGGATCACTGAGCTTATCATGTTCTCTATTCTGAGAGACCTTAAGGTATTATACAAGTTTCAACTTTCACACTTTTTTTACACAAGGTATTAGATATCATCTGAGGTAGCTAATTTCATCTTTAATGTAAATTGCTGCAGATTATAACTAACGAACTTTTTGCTGCACTGACTCTCTGGATTACCCTCAACACAATTATCATTCCTATGCTTGTGAAAGCCATGTATGATCCTTCAAGAAAATATGCAGGTTTTAGGACGAGGAACATTGCGAACTTAAAGCCATACAGTGAGTTCAGGGTTCTTGCTTGTATTCACATGCCTGAAAATGTAACCAATGTCTTGAAATTGTTGAACGTAATGTACCCAACCAAAGAAAGCCCCATTAATTTGTATGCTCTTCACCTCATCGAGCTAATTGGTGAATCCACGCCAGTGTTCTACGCCCACCCGAGGAGCAAATCAGTTGGTAACTTCTATTCCCAAAACGTCATCCAAGCCTTCAATAACTACGAGCGAGACAACTGGGGTATTGTCTCTGTCCACAACTTCACAGCAATTGCTCCCCGAAACCTAATGTACGAGGACATATGCACTCTTGCCCTTGACAAGCTCACGTCCTTTATCCTCCTTCCCTTCCATATCAAGTGGTCTCTTTGTGGGAATGTTGAGTCGGAAGATGAAAAGATAAGGGCTTTGAACGCCAGGGTCCTTCATAAAGCTCCATGTTCGATTGGTATCCACTTCAATCGAGGAAAACTTGCTCGTCCACACTCAAGGCTATCATTGGAATCGTCCATTTCTGTTTGTATGTTTTTCTTTGGAGGTGCAGATGATCGGGAGGCCTTAGTTTTAGCCAAACGAATGACCAAGAACTCGAGGACAAGCCTAACAGTGGTGCGGTTCATTCCCCCTACTGACAATGGTGGAGTTGACGGAGGGGAAAACAAACAAACAGTGATTCTAGATGAGGAAGAGTTGAAAGATGTGAAGCAGAAAAAATACGATGAATATGTATTCTACATAGAGCATGAAGTGAGTGATGGACCTCATACCGCACTAACAATTCGTTCAATGGTACAAGATTATAATCTGTTCATTCTTGGAAGAAGGCATAGCGAGGACTGCTCTCAATTATATGGTCTAACAGAATGGATGGATTATCCAGAATTAGGTCCAATTGGAGACTTGCTTGCTTCTAAGGATGTGGACATCAAAGCATCGGTGTTGGTGGTACAACAACAAAAGCAATTACAATGAGAAACATTACATGTTAATCATAGCAGTAGGCAAGTACTAAATAATCAAAACAAATTGAAATTATATTTGATCTTGTTATTGTTCACGTTTTCTTCCTATTTTTTGACTTAATATGATGCGTTCTTTTGGCAAGCTAACTAATCTTTGGCCTACCTAAGTGTAGACCGACCAATCTTGTAGTTTTCGGCTTGGTTCCTTACAACATAAACACATTTCATATTAAGTTATGATAGGAGCTCATTTTCGAAGAAGGCAATTCTTAACTTGCTGAAGTACTTATGTTAGCATGAAAATTTCGTATGGTTTGCAAAGATAAAGAAGTATATAACTCTTTCACCTCTATACGATGGTAAGTTGACACTTGGATTAGTTAACATATTCTACTACAACTCTCAAGCTATTACCCATTTTAAAACATTCTCGTTTCAACCACCTTATTTGTTCTCCTAATATTCAAAATGTGCCAACAAGATCTTCATCATTAATACTCTTCAGAATATTGACTAATATCTTTAATTATTAATTTTATGATTATAGTTTCTAATGATAAATATATTTTCATAAAAATTTTCATTATATTAATGGATTAAAATGAAGTACAATGAATATAATAACTAGTAATTTTTCTTTTATTAAATTTACAAGGGTTAATTATAAAAATAAGTCGAAACTTTTGTCAAATTTTCAATTATAATCTGAACTTTAAAAAGTAACAATAAAATATCCAAATTTTCAATTTTTTTAATTCTAACCCAATTTTAGCATTTTTATTATCCTTGCTAATGTGGCAATGCCACGTGTGTAGGGACATTAATTAATCAAATGCGTCAACAGTGATTAAGATTCAAAAGTCAGATTAATTAAACGGCATTGATTAGTGACTTTAATATATGACGCCTTTTTTTAATCACTTAATCCCCTACTTTTTTTGACGTAACCCCCTTTCTTTTTCACAGCTCTTAACAAAGAAAAACTCATCTCTTTCTTTATCTTCATTATCGTATTCTTCGTTCTAGACATTTCCCTACAGCCAAAGGTCTTTACCGACTTAGGTAGAGAATGAGGTTTTGGGAGATAAGCTGGAGAGTGAGGTTGTGGTGGAGTCTGGTGATACAAGAGACATGGAAGAAGAGGTCTTTGAGGAGGCAAGTGATTCGCAACAACAGTTTCAGGAGGTAGGAGCATAATTTAAATTGGGGGCAAACTTTGAGACTGTTGAAGATTCTAGTTTAGTGGTTATGGATAAGAATTCATTGATGAAACCTTTGAGGAGGCGATTAATATTCATGGTGATGCTAGAATTGTGAAAGACTTGGTGGATGTGGTTGTTAGACAATAAGGTGGATGAGTTGGTTATAATAGAGACTAGTAATAAGATTGATATGAGGGTGGGATACCTGGTAAAGTTGGAAACGACGAACCAAATGCAGGAAAGGAGGTCTCTGAAAATTACAAACCAAATGTAAGAAAGGAGGTCTCTAAAGACCTTGGTCTCATTGGAGAAAGCAAGTAGTAAGGCAACCCCTTTTAGTGCATCTTAGAGTAAAGGAGTAAGGAAATCCATATTGATGCAACTAATGTAGTGGCTGAAGAAAAAGGTGAGGAGATTCACAATGATGCAACTATTCTAGTTGCTAAGGCAAAAGGTAAGGAGATCCACGATGATGCAACTAATCTCACAGCAGAGGATATTAAGTCTGGACCACTGCATGCAGATGAAAAAGTTTTTTTTTTTTATACAAGGAGAGAAACACAAAATTACACAGCGAGTCATGGGCGACAGGCCCCTGACATGTCCTCTAAGAGGAATGATAGGCACCCTAAAGGTGTAACATCCAAGTTGGTGAACTCGATCTCAAGCCGCTCGGCATAGTTGGCGATCCAGTCCGTGCATCTATGCCCTTCCCTGTACGTGTGTCGAGGGATGACCACCTAGTTTTGGGTAAATAACTCATGAATCCCCAAAACAAGGGGATTAAGAGATAGTTGTCTCTGGGTTGGTGATGAAATTAAATTCAGCACATCACCTGAGTCGATTTCTAACTCAATGCGACAATGACCCAGGTTCTAGGTGAGATTAAGGCCTGAAAGAACTCTCCACAGTTTTGTCGAAAGTGCAGAGCACCATCCAATATTTTGCACGAAGCCTCCAAACCAAGTGCTTGAGCTGTCTCGCAACAGGCCACTTGATATAGCCGACAGGTGCGTTTGCTCCATCGGTATTAAGTCGAACCCATCCCTAAGACGGTTTTTGCCAGCCTAGTTGTTGTTCACACCGAGGGTGATGAACAAGATTTGCTCGACTATGCCAGATCAACGCCTTATGAATCTGGTGGACATACTCTAGGATCTGATGCACAGGGGACTTTGGCCAAGAAAAGTGCTCGTCGAACAGGGCCTTGTTATGCCAAGACCATAAAAACCAGCATGCGGTACTGAAAATAATAGCCCAATCGAAGACTCGTAAACTATTGTGTGTTTGGAGATTCCTAGATAGCCACTCCTTTGTTGGCAAAGTAAAAAACTCTGGGGAGTCCGTGTGAAGGGAACTGATTCCACAACTGTCGAGCTTTATTGCAATCACGAACTACATGTAGAGCTGATTCTTCAAAAAGGCCATTATAGCATGTATCATCAGTTGTTAACTGTTTTCGAACCCGTTGTTGGTTAGAAAGCAATCGATCATGTGAGAGGAGCCAGAGGAAAGATCAAATTCTTTGTGGGCCCTTCCACTGCCAAATAGTCTTCCAAAACCCCGTGGGTGAAGTATCGTCTTGTTCCATTATCATTGTATAGGTGGATGCTGTAGTGAACTTTCCATTGTCCAAATTGTCCCAGATTAGGCGATTAGGGCCTAAGTAAGGCTTAGACGGTAGAATATCAGCAATTGTCAATCAAATCGAGGAAGGAAGAAGGTTTTGAAAAGTATCTCATTTCCAATTACCTGCCATGTCCACAAAGTAGTGAGTGCGAAGAGTTATAGTTTCATGTGGGATGTGATCCACTTGCAGATGAAAAAGTTGAAAGTGTTGAAAATAAAAATGTTAGGATTGAACAGCTTAGAAACAAAGCTGAAAAAGAGGTTAGACCTAGTGAGGCTCATTCTAAGCTCAAACTTGATTTTTCATCGGGAAGATCTACTAGTTCTAGCAACATACCTGTTTGTCCATCTGGACTTAGGCATGTTGGGCTACTATTGGAACCTACCCCTGGGGTTGTGCAACCACCACGTACTAATGGAACTGTGTCTCATGTGCAATGAAGAAAATAGCTACTGCAACCAAGGATCTGTCAAGTGAGTACAGTAAGAGAGTGTGAGGAAGAAAGTGGTGGCGCTACATCAATGCCAGTTCCAATGTCAGATTTAGCCTTACTTGCTTCATTTGATTATGATAATCTTATTCACTGTCATCGTTATCTTGATAGCTCCAACCAGTGAAATGACCGTAACGAAGAAGATGACAATTTGTTGGGAGCAGTGAAAAAGAAAGCGGGTTAAGTCATTAAAAAAAAAAGTCTACTAAAGTCACTAAAATTACTAAACGACGTTCTTTAATTAATTAGAGTTTTGAGTCTTAGCCACCACTAACGTATTTGATTAATTAACATCTTTGCACATGTAGCACTTTCATGTAATTAAAGATAACGAAAATGCTAACGTCAGCTTAGAATTGAAAAAAATTAAAAGTTTGAACATTTTATTATTACTTTTTTAAGTTTTGACTGTAATTGAAAATTGACAAAAGTTTGGATTTTTTTGTAATTAATTCAATTTATAATATATAAAAAAGATTTTAACTTTTCCTAGTTTTAAAATTAAAAAAGATTTGGCTAAAAAATAAAAATGAAACATGTGTATAAATAAAAGTGATGTAAATTAATGACCCTAAATTGTAACAATAAAAAATTAAAAATTTTTTCATTCTTATAAAATAAATAATCATTTCAACTTCATAATCATTAAAAAAAATGAACATATAGAACTTTTAAATTTTGTTCACCATATTAAATTAAGAGTATAATCATTAGTATTTCTAAAGATATAATTAAAAAAAAGCATACCTTCATAATTAAGCACCATCTTTTATATAATTTTTCAAGTCAATATTGAAATAAATAAATTTTAATACAAAACTATTGTTTAAAATATTATTTATGTTATCATATTATTTAATGCTAAATGCACTTTCTACTTATCATATATTTTATAATTCTTTACATAATAATAATATATTATGGTAACGTAAAAAAAATTGTCATATTTTTTATATATTTGAAAATAAAAACCTATAGTTATTTTGGAGGAAAGACATGTATCTCTTATCGTTATTACTATCGAAAGACAAACAAGACTTGTTTTTTAACATAATAAACTACGTCACAAGAAGGTATGTGCTTGAGAGTACAAACTATAATATTGGTATCTATGAAATAATTTAATTTATTGATTTATAATAATTATATATCATTACTTACACTAAAAAGAAAAAATATATATTTTAGTCATATTGTTAATAAATAGCAATTATTAATTCATTATATATTTATTAATAACTAACAATACATTTATTAGCTTATATGATAATAAATTAAATATTTTTATTATTACAAAATAATGTCAACGAATAATATGACCACTTTTTAAATATACATCATTCAAATTTTGTAGGTAATTAACAACTGATTGATTGATTTTATTAACAATAAATTATTTATTTATTTATTTATTTATATCATATCAATTAGTTTGACTCAATACTAAGGTTCATTAAGTTTTCATGTTACGTTTGTTTGTTGTACTCAAGTCTATCTTGGTTAAATTTGTGTATCTTATCGATTTGTTAAATTTAGTGTAATGTTGATTAATTTTTCTTTTGATATCATCCTATTAGGTTTAGTGATAATATTAAGTAATTTTTCCTATCTTGTTAGTCCGTTGGAGTTGCCATCGATGTAGTTCCTAGGCCTGAAACATGAACCAACTCTTTACGTGTAGCAACAAAAATGCTTGCCTTCAAATACTTCCTTGCCTACTTTTCAACTAAAATGTCAAATTCTATTAAAAATATAACCCAATTAAATATATACCATTTGTTTAAGCTTCCTCTTTCATCTTCTCCTTCGTTGTTGTCCTATCATGCCTCACGACATCATCTTTTTTAGTCCATTATTAGTGTCTCCTCATGCCTCATATTGATGTTTCACTAAATTCCCTGTCGTTGGTGCCCCACGCACTTATGGACATCCTTATCCTTGTCTGATATATCTTGACGCCTTATGGCATCTTCCGTTTCTTTTGTTTTTCATTAGCATCTCCCCATGCCTTGGGCCTGATTGTTCATAATTCTTCATTAGCCCCTTCTTATGCCTTAAGATTTCTTCTCTTCTCTAATATTAAACTAAATTGTTAACAACTATTCATATACAAACCAAATATTTAAAAAATATACTAACCCAACAAGTAACTCACACATTACCTTTACATTTCTTGTCTCCTACAAAGCCTTCTATATTATCTTTGTTGTTTCCTAGCCACCATGAGGCTTCTTCAGGTGATCCTTGATGTGCTAAACCCCACATATCTAAGATAATATAAAATATTAATCTATTAAGCTATTCACAATAATTTCATTAAAATATTACCATAAATTTTCCATATAACAATATTAACTCCCAACTTATTGTACTCCTATTTGGAGACCTTCACATCATCCAACTCTTTGTCAATGTTGACATCAACTCAAGTTTTAATCTTTATCATCTTCCCTCACTTAAATGTTCAATTCACGAATAATGGGTCTAGATAAAATGTCTATAAATAAATTATAATTCAAGTAAGTTTTAGTTAATTACACATTATGTATAGCTTATAATTTTGTTGATTTCCCTTCCTTTGTAATTTTAGTTAATTACACATTATGTATATTTACAATGTGGCTGATTTTTCTTCTTTTGTAGTTTTAGTCGATTACATACTATGTATAGTTTTATTATCAATTGACAAGATTCACTCTTGTACAACAATATGGCTCACCATCAATACAACTACATATCCAGCCATACAAGGTGCAATACCTTTAACCTTTATAGCTTGTTAGAACTTACAAGCTTGCTTACAGAGATAGCTCAATATGTAATATCCCTAACCAAATTGCTTGTATTTGTTAATATTGCTATGATATTTGTTAAGCGACCATTTCATCACAATAGCTTTTGCTTGCAGAGATAGCTCAATATGTAATATCCCTAACCAAATTGCTTGTATTTGTTAACATTGCTATGATATTTGTTAAGCGACCATTTCATCACAATAGCTTTTGCTTGCAGAGATAGCTCAATATGTAATATCCCTAACCAAATTGCTTGTATTTGTTAACATTGCTATGATATTTGTTAAGCGACCATTTCACCGCAATAGCTTAAAGCTATTGCGGTGAAATGGTCGCTTAGCATGGTATCAGAGCTTATGTGACCAAGTGGTCGTGAGTTCAAATCCTATCACCCACCTAATTAATTCAACACAAGGTAAAGTAAGTCTGTGCAAGTTTTAAGCCTCAAGGGTTTTCACTTGAGGGGGTGTGTTAAAGAATATATAAAACCAATTGAATTGGCCTCACACAACAACTTAAGCTATTGTAGTGAAATGGTCACTTAACAGTATTTGGCAACTACGTGCTAACATCATAATTGGCATTGGGACATAAAAATCCCCAACTTGTATAAAAGGAAGTTTCACCAGAAACATTCCTATATTGATGCACTCTTTTCTTTACTGAGCATGCACTTGATCATGATTTGGTGATCCTTGACTTTGTACTCATCCTAAAGCCCGATCACCTTAACCTCACAAACTTTTATGTGAACTCGTTTTGTCCTTAGAACTGTCAATCTATATAACACCATCGCCGCTACTCTCCTCCATTTGATCCTCTTTTATTCTTAGTGTTAGTTCGTCTGGATCAAATCAACCACACAACCAGTGATAAACGTCCGTCCTTCCCCTAAACCTTTCCATCAACAAATCCCATATGATTGAACCACTTTACTTGCTCTAAATTACGGCTTTACATCAAGTATAATACCTTCTCCAACAGTAATGCATTTGAAAGCTCTTCAAATATTTACTAAAGAAATTATAATCAAATAGCAACAATAATTAATCACCAAATTATATTAGTTTAGTTTAATTTGGTTCAAATTTCGTACTTGATTATTAACGTCCTCATTTACTTCACTGACTTTTCCTACAGACAATAACTCTTATCTCTCACCTACATTTTTAAGTTTTAAATTAAAATAAGTTCACATCATCATCATATTAATTTTAATAAAATTATTTCCCATTGCCTTCTTTTTTGCCTTCATCACCTTCTTCTTGTCTCTTTACGGAGGAGATGGTGCTTTAGTTACAAATTTATCCTTATTCACTGGACTCTAACAATAGAAAAAATGTCAACCACACTAAACCAAATATTGTAGGCAGATATATCATCCATGAAAACCAAAGTATATTTTTTAACAGATCATCACTATTTCATGTTATAAGCTAAGGGTTATTACCTAATACCATGGAAATACACAACCCACCAACACCACATTATCCCCTACTTTATACCTTGCCAACTTATTCATTTTGAACACACTCATCACCTTAAAAAACAATGCTTAAATGCATTTCTAAACATGTTTATTAGAGACATAAAATATAAACATACAAAATTCATAAAGATAAACAGGAAGAGGGGGGTGACATTGTTTGTTTACCATGTCTGTTTCTCAACTATTTGCTATATATGTACATAAATTACAATGGGTTCAAAGGATTAAGAGAAATTTAAGTTGTTTAGTCTTAGATTGTACATAACACTATAGAAATGAAGAAAGAAGATGATACACACTACTAAGAGGCTGGAGTTTTTTTAAGATTCTCAAGGAAGCTTTGCATAAAGAAAATGACTTTATTGCTTTAAAAATTATAAATTAGAATAATGGACATAATTTAGTAATGCTGTGCATAGCAATCCATTTCTTTATTAGTTCCCATTTAAAAATTGTAACATAAATACCATTGAACACACTTTTGTCCATATAAATGTGTCTAATATTAAGCAAGCCTAGATAAGTAAAGAGAGCTTAACATTAGAAAGCCAATGTGGCAATTTTTGGCTTCTCCTAAAACAATCAAATGACATTTCTATTTGTTGACAAAAATGTTAGATAACTATTTAAATGTGTGAAGTGAAGCCACAAGATTACTAATCTATTTATCATCATGAAAAAAGAGGATCACCAACCAAAAGGGGGGA